>LR999451.1:15666469-15718478 GCA_905216605.1 Arabidopsis arenosa
TGTTCTTCTTGCAACTTTTTCTTTGGGCTTAAAGCAAAATATTTTTTTACTAGGGACTAGTTCTTAAAACACAGAAAAAAAAAAAGGATTATATACAGAGATATTGTAAATGATCAATAGATGTAGCCGCATCAATAAGTAGTCGTCCTATTGCTGCAAACCCTAAGGAGCTGGGAGGAGCCGAGACGTAATCAACAAGATTCTCATTCTGAAACTATATTTAGGTATTTTAAAAACAAAGTGACCTAATAATTGTTGCGTTTTCTCGAATGTGGCTACTTATATAATTGTTGTCATTGTTTGTATTGTTCTAGCTTGTAAAAACTTCGAATAATCTTACTCTCTCTTTTTTTAGGTTTTGTCTGTAAATGGTTGTTTGATTTTTCTTTATCAAAAAAAAAAAGATTGGTGTGTGCAACGTACTCAGGTTCTAGGTTTTAACTTATTTTCATGTTCTGGTAGTTTGGTTGTGAAGAGTCTTCATCAAGAACAATGGAAAAGCAATATGAAAAGAAGATAACATGGACGATTAAGAATTTCTCCCCTTATCAGAAAATTTATTCTGATAATTTCGTAGTTGGTGACTCCAAATGGTAAGAAAAAAATTGTCCTCTAATGTTTTCGTTCATTTTAGGTTTACGTGATATTGTTCCTCTGCTTGCAGGCGTCTTCTGACCTATACCAATGTTGGTGGTATTACTAGTCATTTCTCTCTGTTTCTGGAAGTTGCTGATTCTGAATCTTTGCCTTATGGTTGGAAAAGACACACAAGGTCTCGCCTAACTGTTGTTAATCAAATTTCGGAGAAACTCTCCCAACAGGAAGGTGATTATTTCTACATTCGCTATATTCTATATGTTTCTAAGGCGGACAAAGAGAAGTACATATTTTATGTTTCCATTTTATGTTTTGTGACATTACAGTAGGAGAACAAATCTGGTTTGATCAGAAGTCTCCCAACTGGGGTTTCCGAGAAATGCTTCCCCTTACCAAACTTATTGACAAAAATGGTGGGTTTTTGGTGAATGGAGAAGTCAAGGTTGTTGCCGAGGTTGGTGTTCTTGAAGTTTTTGGCAAATCAGATGTGTTAGTGGAAACTTTATTAGTAAACAAAAGCGTGGATGTCAATGGGTTTCAAGTTCTTCCTTCACAGGTAAGAAAAGTACTTTATAGTTTACTTTCTTGTACAAGATGCATATATGGTTTTACTACTTATTAGTCCATTTTTCACTTGCAGGTAGAATCTGTGAACAATCTCTTTGAAAAGCATCCAGACATTGCATCGAAATTCCATCTGGAGAACCCACATCTGAGAACAACATACTTGAATAGCCTAATATGCTTGACTGAGATTATGAGCCAGTCCCCTGAGAAAATCTCTAATGTTGATCTGACTAACGCACATTGTACACTATCTTATGTGAAAAAAGCGGGCTTTAAGTTGGATTGGTTGGAGGAGAAACTGAAAGAGCTTGGTAAGACTCGGGTGCAACAACTTAAGCAAAATTTGAAGGACTTGAAAGAAAAGTTTATGCTGGACGATGAGGATGACTTTTGTGTATTTGTCCCTTAAGAGTTTGGATCTAATTGGTGCTCTGGTCTGTTTTGTTTTTCGTTTTAGTTTTGAGAACAATGCGGCATTGTCAATGCCCTCTTTATATTGGAGTAGAAGATCAAGAGACTTGTTGTCATTGAGGTTTCCCTAGCTATGTTTCTTTTATTGCACTTTTTTTCTTGATGGAAAAATAAATTAAAAACGTGTTACTGTCCTACATCTAAGAACAACATACTTGAATAGCCTACTATGCTTGACTGAGCTTCTGTGCCAGTCCCCTGAGAAACTCTCCATTGCTGATCTCGCCAATGCACATTGTACTCTATCTTCTCTGACAAAAGCCGGTTTTAAGTTGGATTGGTTGGAGAAGAAACTGAAAGAGCTTGGTAAGACTCGGATGCAACAACTTGAGAAAAATTTGAAGGACTTAAAGGACTTGAAGCAAGAGTTCTGCCGATGAGGATGACTTGAGTCGATTTTAGTCCGTTTAGAGTTTGGTTCTAATTAGTGTTCTGGTCTGTTTATTTTTTCGTTTTAGTTTTGAGAACAATGTCTTCTTAATCTTGGCGTAGAAGATCAAGAGACGTCTTGTCATTAAGGTTTCTCGAGCTATGTTTCTTTTATTGCACTTTGTTTCTTGGTGCAAAAAGAAATAACAAACGGGTGTCTTATGAAAAAAACGTGTCCTTAAGTTTGAACTGTGACAGTTGGCAATGTTGTCAAATTAGTTGACGATGCATATGAAGATGATTAGAAACAGTGGTGATGCTTATGCAAATATAATTAGTAATTCCTCATTATAAGGAAAGCAAAGCCAAGGACATGGCCTTGTGGAGAAACTACAGGACATTGCTTCGATTTGTGTTGGGATGTTTTAGGACATTTGAGAGACTCACAAAAAGTGGGAATCGAATAATTTTGTTTTTATATGATTACATAGAGCAACTTCACGTGCAAGTTTAACATGAATGTTGCTCTCTTTAGAACAAAGAATCGAGTCATGATCGCATTTTTCATGTTATAGTCGTGCATTCAACACTTCATATGCCAAAATTGAAGATAGATTGAGAAAGCCAAAGAGAACTGAACAAAAGATATAAAGAAGTCTTTTGTTCTACATTTTCTTTGATTTAAACTACACAAATCGCCTAATACATTAATAACCTAACATTATTGATGTGAATATGTAATGAAACCGGAGGGAAAAACTTTGAAAGGGTAGACAACGAATTTTAGAACTCACATCACTTGACACTTTTCTCACTTTGGGCTTGACTGGTTTAAACGCAGCGGTTGCGGTTGCGGCTATGGGAGCTTGCGGAAGCGGGCAGTTGCAGTTTCAAGCGTTATTTAGTGTTTTGACCGACTGATTTACCGGTTGAAAATGGGTGCGTTTGCGTGAGATTTACGACTGGTTGATCAGCGGGTACGATAGCTGTTAAACCAAAATTTACCAAAATAAATATAATATATTATTGTAAAAAGTATTAAAATACCAAAAACTATATTTATGAAAACTTACAAATTTTTAAAACATGATTTATGATTAAAAACCATTAATAGTTACTAAATAATTATTCAAATATTAAACAAATAAATTTTATAGTGAAACACAAATAATTATTAATATTGGAAATTTTTTTTTTTTGACGTCTAGATTTATTATTTATTGCAAATTATGAGAACTGTTACATAGACGATTCTACAACGGACAATTCCTTCCGACCCATATTAGATCCACGACAGACGACACTTCCTTGTTCATGCTCTTGACGGATACCTTCAATGATCCATGACCTGACGACACTTCTCTCTCTGCATAGAATCCTGGCGAACGGCTATAATTGTAATTCGTTGGAGATATCCTGCACACTTGCCTTCTCCATGCTCTTGACGGATACCTTCAATGATCCATAACCTGACGACACTTCTCTCTCTGCATAGAATCCTGACGAACGGCTATAATTGTAATTCGTTGGAGATCTCCTGCACACTTGCCTCCTTTAATCTGCAAATTTATTAATAAATTGCAATATCTGGGACTCGAACCTCATACCTCTTGGTGTAGAAGCATTAATTAACCCTTAGTCAACCAATGGGACAAGGGGGCTTCCACAAATAATATTGGAAATTAATGTTAGATAATGATTAGAACTTACATGGTTGACAGTTTTCTCACTTTTAGTCAAAGGGTGTTTTGTTCTTCTTGCAACTTTTTCTTTGGGCTTAAAGCAAAATTTTTTTTACTAGGGACTACTTCTTAAAACACAGAAAAAAAAAAGGAGTATATACAGAGATATTGTAAATGATCAATAGATGTAGCCGCATCAATAAGTAGTCGTCCTATTTGCAAACCCTAAGGAGCTGTGAGGAGCCGAGGCGTAATCAACAAGATTCCCATTCAAACCTATCTAGGTGTTTTTAAAACAAAGTGACCTAAAATCAGTGAGTTTTCTCGATTTTGGCTACTTATATATAATTGTTGTCTCTGAATTTGTGTTGTTCTAACTTATAAAAACTTCGAATAATCTTACTCTCTCTTTTTTTTTAGGTTTTGTCTGTAAATGGTTGTTTGATTTTTCTTTATCAAAAAAAGAAAAGATTGGTAGTGTGCCACTCGGGTTCTAGGTTTTAACTTATTTTCATGTTCTGGTAGTTTGGTTGTGAAGAGTCTTCATCAAGATCAATGGAAAAGCTATATGAAAAGAAGATAACATGGACGATTAAGATTTTTTCTTCTTCGCCATCTGAGAAATTTAATTCTGATAATTTCGTAGTTGGTGACTCCAAATGGTAAGAAAACTTTGTCCTCTAATGTTTTTTTTTTCATTTGAGGTTTAGGTGATATTGTTCCTTTGCTTTATTTGTTTTTGTTTTTTTACTTGCAGGCGTCTTCTGGCTTATCCCAAGGGAACTGGGGATGCTCTTAATAAAAGTTTGTCTCTGTATCTGGATGTTGCTGATTCTGAATCTTTGCCTTATGGTTGGAAAAGACACGTCAAATTTCGCCTAACCGTTGTTAATCAAATTTCGGAGAAACTCTCCGTAGCGCACGGTAATTCTTTCTACATTCGCTAGATTATATATGTTTTAAGGCGGACAAAGGGAAGTCCATATTTTATGGTTCTACTTTTCATGGACTCATAGGACTTAAGTTATTTTATGGTTCTACTTTTCATGGACTCATAGGACTTATAACTTAAGTCCTATGAGTTATGCAATTCTTGTTTTAGGTTTAAGTTTTATGTTTCGTGACTTTACAGTAGTAAAACAACACTGGTTTGATCAGAAGTCTCCCAACTGGGGTTTCCCATCAATGCTTTCCACTGAAAAACTTCATAACAAAAATGATGGGTTTTTGGTGAATGGAGAAGTCAAGATTGTTGCCGAGGTTGGTGTTCTTGAAGTTTTTGGCAAATCAGATGTGTTAGTGGAAACTTTATTAGTTCATGAAAGCATCGATGTCAATGGGTTTCAAGTTCTTCCTTCGCAGGTACATATAAAATGTTATTTTTTAAAAACAAATCTTTAGAGTCACTCCCTATAGATTAGTGTCTTGTATATATATCCAAGTGTGTGGGTTTGTTTTCTGGTCTCCAACAATTTCCTATCTGATATGGTTTACCTTTTTACGTCCATTTTTTCACTTGCAGGTAGAATCTGTGAACAATCTCTTTAAAACGCATCCAGACATTGCATCAAACTTCCAAGTGGAGAACACACATCTAAGAACAACATACTTGAATAGCCTACTATGCTTGACTGAGCTTCTATGCCAGTCCCCTGAGAAACTCTCCATTGCTGATCTCGCCAATGCACATTGTACTCTATCTTCTTTGACAAAAGCGGGTTTTAAGGTGGATTGGTTGGAGAAGAAACTGAAAGAGCTTGGCAAGACTCGGATGCAACAACTTGAGAAAAATTTGAAGGACTTACAGGACTTGAAGCAAGAGTTCTGACGATGAGGATGACTTGAGTCGATTTTAGTCCGTTTAGTTTGGATCTAATTGGTGTTCTGGTGTGTTTATTTTTTCGTTTTAGTTTTGAGAATAATGTTCTCTTAATCTTGGAGTATATAAGATTAAGACACTTGTTGGCATTGAGGTTTCCCTATGATTCTTTTATTGCGCTTGTTTCTTGATGGAAAAAGAATTGGAAAAATGTGCTAGTGTGCTCAAGTCTGAACTGTGACAGCTGTTGGTTGGCACACGAAGGTAGACAACGTAATTTCAATTCATGTTGATGATGCATATGAAGATGATTAGAGTCAGTGGTGATGCTTAAGCGTAATTCCTTTATAAGGAAGCTAACAAAACCCAAGGACCTGGCCTTGTAGAGAAACTACAGGGTATTGTTTCGACTTGTGTATGGACGTTTTAGGACAAAGCTTCACTCCGAGATGAAGAAAAACATTTGAGAGACTGACAAATTAAAAGTATTGTTACATAGAACAACTTCACGTTGGACGCGAAGTGCAAGTTTAATATGTGAGTTTTTTTCTCTCCCTCTCTCCTTGTAACAAAGTGTCATGTCATGAAGAGCCGAGGGTGATTCCATTTGCTCACGTTATTAGTCGTGCACAGTGCACTCTACACTACATATAGATGCCAAATTTAAATTATAGATTGAGCAACAAAGGAGTAAAGAAGTTGAAACATTTGTTTGTTTAAACAACACAAATAGCCTAATACAATAACCTAACATTATTTCAATTTCTTGGCTATTACTCCCTCCGTTTTCGAATAGTGGCCGCATCAATAACTAGTCCTATCAGCCCACCAATGAGCTTGAGGAGCCAAAGCGTTTTCACATTTCTCTAGTTTTCGTAATCAACAAGATTCCCATTGAAACCTATTAGATGCTTTTAAAACGAAGTGAGCCTGCGTTTTCTTAATTAGGCTACTTAATTGTTGTCTGTGTAACTGTGCTTGTGTTGTTCTAACTTCGAAACTCATAGTGTAATCTTCATCTCTTAAAATTGATGTTTGATTTTGTTATTAGCATTTAGGTTGTGTGCCACTCGGGTTCTAGGTTTTAACTTAGCTTTTTTTATAAAATGATTTTAGAAAAACTGTTTCTTGCAACTTTTTCTTGGGACTGTGTTTTACGGAAAAAAAAAAAGAATCATATATTATTGCAATCATGATCAATATATGTGGCCGAATCAATAACTAGTCCTATCAACCCACCAATGAGGCAATGAGGTTGAGGAGCCAAAGCGATTTCACATTCCTCTAGTTTTCGTAATCAACACGATTCCCATTGAAACCTATTAGATGCTTTTAAAACGAAGTGACCCTGCGTTTTCTTGGATAGGCTACTTAATTATTGTCTGTGTTTGTGTTGTTTTAACTTATAAAAACTTCGAACTCATAGTGTAATCTTCCTCTCTCTTTCTTTCTTTTATTGTTTTGTCTTTAAATTGTTGTTTGATTTTGTTATTAACAAACTTGGTAGTTTGGTTGTGAAGAGTCTTACTCAAGAACAATGGAAGAGCAATATGAAAAGAAGATAACATGGACGATCAAGAATTTCTCTTCTTTGCAATCAGAGAAAATTCATTCTGATTATTTTGTAGTTGGTGATTCCAAATGGTAAGAAAACGTGTTCTCTAATGTTTTCGTTTATTGATATTGTATTTTGCTTTATTGGTTTTGGTTTTTTTTTTTTTTTTTGCTTGCAGGCGTCTTCTGGCCTTTCCCAAGGGAAATGGGGATAGCATTAATAAATGTTTGTCACTGTATCTGGATGTTGCTGATTTTGAATCTTTGCCTTATGGTTGGAAAAGACATACAAAATTTCGCATAACTGTTGTTAATCATATTTCAGAGAAACTCTCCAAACAGATAGGTAGATTATTTTGAGGCAAAGGAAAGTTCATATTTTATGGTTTTACTTGTCATGGACTCATGGAACTTGTGCTGCCGAGACTCTATTTATATATATCTTGCAATTGTTGTTTTGACTAAAGTTCTATGTTTGGTGACTTTATAGTATCTCAAAACTGGTTTGATCAGAAGTCTCCCAACTTGGGTTACCCAGCAATGGTTCCCCTTACCAAACTTCTTGACGTTAAAGACGGGTTTCTGGTGAATGGAGAAGTCAAGGTTGTTGCTGAGGTTGGTGTTCTTGAAGTTGTTGGCAAATCAGATGTGTTAAAGGAAACTTCATTACTAAATGAAAGCGTGGATGTCAATGGGTTTCAAGTTCTTCCTTTACAGGTAAAGAAAAAGTACTTTAAAATACATAAGAAAATGATGAAAACAAATCGTAAGAGTCGCTAGCTAAAGTTCAGTTTCTTGTTTATGTATGTTTGGTTTGTGGGTCTGTTTTCAGGTAGAATCTGTGAAGACTCTGTTTGAAAAGCACCCAGACATTGCATCAAAATTCCGTCCAAAGAACCCACATCTGAGAACAACATCCTTGAATAGCCTACTGGGCTTGACTGAGATTCTGTGTCAGTCCCCTGAGGAACTCTCCATTGATGATCTGGCCAATGCGTATTCTACGCTAACTTGTTTGACAAAAGCAGGGTTTAAGTTGGATTGGTTGAAAATGAAACTGAAAGAGATTGGTTGGACTCGGGTGCAAGAAATCGAGGATGAGTTGAAGGACATGAAGCAAAAGTGCGTAGACATGGAGGCTCTTTTTGAATTCTTAAGATAATGTTGTTTGATGACTTGAGTTGTTATAAGCAGTTAATAGTTTGAATCTAATTGGGTAGAACAGCATACTTGAATAGCATACTAAGCTTGACTGAGAGTCTGTGTCAGTCCCCTGAGGAACTCTCCAATGCTGATCTGGCCAATGCATACTGTACACTAACTTGTGTGACAAAAGCGGGGTTTAAATTGGATTGGTTGGAGAAGAAAGTGAAAGAGGTTGGTGAGACTCGTGTGCAAGAAATTGAGGAAGAGTTGAAAGACATGACGGCTCTTCTAGAGTTCTTACAATGAATGTTGTTTGATTACTTGAGTTATTATAGGCAGTTAAGAGTTTGGATCTAATTGGGTGTTTTGGTCTCTTTGTTTTTGTTTTAGACTTTTAGTTTTGGAATGTAGTCCTTAATCTTGGAAAATTAAAAGAAACTTGTTTTCATTGATGTTCTCCTAAGTTAGTTAAATTTCACTTTGTATCCCGTTTAAATGGGCCGTCTTGTTGTGGTATTTCCGAGATGATGGGTTTGGCCTGTTCCCGTTGGAGCTTTTTGGCCACCCACATCTTGAGGGGGCCTATTAGAGAGTTAGAAAGTCCCATATTGGAAGTTGGGATATTTCTCTACTAGTATATAAGGTTCATGGGCCTCTCCACTCATAGACATAGCCAATTTGTTTTGAGTTGGAAGCCCATGATTCCTAATATAGTTCTTCTAGTTCTCGTAATCAACACACGATTATGATTTAAAACTATTTCATTTGTCTTTGATAAGAACTATTGGAGACAGAAGATAGGATCAAGGCATGGAGCAATGATTTGCTTAAATTCTGGTTTAACTTCCTCTAAATCTCGTTATCACAATTGCACGTCAGAACGTAGAATAAACTTTACATTCAAAACAGTAACGAAAAAAAAAAAGATATTTATTTTATCAGACTTTAGAAGGGTAGACAACGAATGTTAGAGGGAAAATGTTTGTCAGCTACACCAAAGAGACGTCATCACATAGTCACACATGTAGACTTTAAAAATGTCTTGTTAGCTACACGAAGTATTGACATTACATACGGACATCCCCGAACGAACATAAGTCATGTTGCAAACACCATAACCATCCAATTCCAGTGATATTGATTGCCGGAATCCGGCATTGACCGATGTTGATAGTTATGGTGTTTGCAACATGACTTATGTTAGTTCGGGGATGTCCGTATATATGTAATGTCAATACTTCGTGTAGCCAACGAGACATTTTAAAAATCTGCATGTGTGACTATGTGATGGCATCTCTTTCGTGTAGCTGGCAAACATTTTCCCAATTTTAGAACTCACATCCCGTGACACTTTTCTCATTTTTAGTCAAATAAACAGTTTTATATATTCTTGCAACTCTTCCTTTGGGCTAAAAGCAAAAAAAAAAAAAAAATCTACTAGGGACTAGTTCTTAAAACACAAAAATTAAAGGATCATATAAACATATATCGTAAATGATCAATATATATAGCCGCATCAATAATTTAGTCCTATCAGCCAACCTAAGAGCTGTGAGGAGCCGAAGCGTAATCAACACGATTCCCCTTCAAACCTGTTTAATTGCTTTTAAAATAAAGTGACCTAATACCAGTGCGTTTTCTCGAATGTGGTTGTTCTCAGTTTTAAAAATCTCAAGTGTAATTTTTTGTATTAACAAATTTGGTTGTGTACCACCCGGGTTCTAGGTTTTAACTCATCTTCAAGTTCTGGTAGTTTTGTTGTGAGGAGTCTTCATCAAGATCAATGGAAAAGCAATATGAAAAGAAGATAACATGGACGATATAAGAATTTCTCCTCTTTGCCATCGGAGAAAATTTATTCTGATAATTTCGTAGTTGGTGATTCCAAATGGTAAGAAAACGTGTTCTCTAATGTTTTCGTTTATTGATATTGTACTTTGCTTTATTGGTTTTGGTTTTATACTTGCAGGCGTCTTGTGGCCTATCCCAAGGGAAATGGGGATAGTATTAATAAATGTTTCTCTCTGTATCTGAATGTTGCTGATTCTGAATCTTTGCCTTCTGGATGGAAAAGACAAACAAAATTTTGCCTAACTGTTGTTAATCAAATTTCGGAGAAACTCTCCGAACAGGAAGGTGCTTCTTTCTACATTCGCTAGATTATATATGTTTCTAAGGCGGACAAAGGGAAGTTAATATTTTATGGTTCTAGTTTTCATGGACTCATAGGACTTAACTTTTCAACATTTGCTTG
Source organism: Arabidopsis arenosa (assembly GCA_905216605.1). NCBI lineage: Eukaryota > Viridiplantae > Streptophyta > Magnoliopsida > Brassicales > Brassicaceae > Arabidopsis > Arabidopsis arenosa. The sequence continues at coordinate 15,676,929 of LR999451.1, forward strand.
GTTATCTTTCTAAGGAGGACAAAGGAAAGTTAATATTTATGGTTCCACTTGTAATGGACTCATGGGACTTGTGGTGTAGTGAGATTATATGTATCTGTTGTGCAATGCTTGTTTTGACTAACGCAGTTAGTATGTTTTGTGATTATAGTAGGAAAACACTGGTTTGATCAGAAGTGTGCCAGCTGGGGTTTCCAAGCAATGCTTCCCCTTACCGAACTTCTTGACAAAAAGGGTGGGTTTTTGGTGAATGGAGATGTCAAGATTGTTGCTGAGGTTGGTGTTCTTGAAGTTGTTGGCAAATCAGATGTGTTAGTGGAAACGCCATTAGTAAATGAAAGCATTGATGTCAATGGGTTTCAAGTTCTTCCTTCACAGGTAAGAAAAGTACTTTTAAACTATATAATTAACTTTCTTGTACAAGCTGCGTATATGGTTTGTGTATATGTTTTCAAGTCTCGAAAAACTCCTATCTGAGAAGGTTTGTCCATGTTTACCTTGCAGGTAGAGTCTGCGAACAATCTCTTTAAAAAGCACCCAGACATTGCATCAAAATTCCGTTCTAAGAACCCACTTCTGAGAACAACATACTTGAATGGCCTACTAAGCTTGACTGAGATTATGTGCCAGTCCCCTGAGGAACTCTCCAATGTTGATCTGGCCAACGCGTATTCTACGCTAACTTGTTTGACAAAAGCGGGGTTTAAATTGGATTGGTTGGAGAACAAACTGAAAGAAATTGGTGAGGCTCGGGTGAAAGAAATTGAGGAAGATTTGAAGGACTTGAAGGAAAAGTTTTGATCTTATTGGTGTTTGTTTTTCGTTTTAGTTTTGAGAACAATGTCCTCTTAATCTTGGTGTAGAAGATCATGAGACTTGTGGTCATTGAGGTCTCCCTAGCTACGTTTCTTTTATTGCACTTTGTTTCTTGATGGAAAAAGAGTTTAGAAAATATGTTAGTGTCCTTAAGTCTGAACTGTGACAGTTGACACGCGAAGGTAGTCAATTTAACTTCAATTCATGTTGATGATGCATATGAAGTTTCCTAGAGACAGTGGTGATGCTTATGCGTAATTCTTCTTTATAAGGAAGCTAGCAAAGCCAAGGACCTGGCCTTGTAGAGAGACTACAGGACATTGTTTCGACTTGTCTTGGGAGGTTTCAGGACAAAGCTTCACTCCGATAAGAAGAAAACATTTGAGAGACTCAAAAAAAGTGGAAATAGGAACATTTGTATGATTACAAGTATAACAATGCGTTTTTTTTTTCTCTCTGTAAGGACTTCTTAACCTCAAAGGTATTGACTTGCCTTGAGAGAAGCCCAAACAAACCAAGAACAGAGTATAAAGATAACAGAAAGAGTGCTGAAGTGTAGAAACAGAGGAAAAACAGAGTTTTGGGAGAGAGATAAAGATTTGCAGATAAAGAAATGAAAGAGAGGAGCACACACATGCAAACTTTATCCAGTTAACAAGGGAGCTACGTCTGGCCGAGCCGATCTTTCTCTTTTCCTCAAGTGTTCCCTTTTATAGTGAAACACCTCTAATCCCTTGCAATGACCTAACGCAGCCACCTTTCCTTTTGGTCGCCAACGCAGCTCCTATAAATCACGATTGCACCAGAGGACAAACACTACAAACCTTTAACATTGGAAAACACAAGAGGACAACTGGTACGAATCCATCGCTGGCATTGTAGCCGTTTCCTCCCTCTGTGTGTGTGGTCCCAAAAGCATCAACCTTGGTTAGAACTTGAGTTGAGTCAGAGTGTGTTTATCTTATTGTGCCATTACTTGTTCATCACGGTTTCATCTTCACACTCTACCTTCCTCCTTGTAACAAAGTATCATGTCATGAAGAGCCGAGGCTGATTCCATCTGCTCACGTTATTAGTCGTGCACAGTGCACTCTACACTACATATAGTCATATTGATGCCAAATTTAAATTTTAGGTTGAGCAACAACGGAGTAAAGAAGTTGAAACACTATAAATATCATTATTAGTATGGGGTTACAAATGTGAAAATCCAAAATAATTTTGTTGTAAATTATTATAAGAAATTTATTTTCCACAATATTGGTGTCATTGTTATAAATTAATGTGAATAATTAAACACATTGATAATAACTATGATTAAATAGAAAATATTAAGATTAAATATCATATATTAATTTTATTCCCCACATTAATTTGGTATTAAAAAGTATGGAGGAAAAAATCAAAACTTTAAAATATTGAAAAGTAAAGAAATGTACACAATATTTATTGTTTAAAAAAACAATATTTATTGATTTTTTTAAAAAATTATGGTATATTAATAAGAATAAGAGAGAATAATTAGACACATTGCTAATAATTAAGAGAAAAAAATGACATATAATCTTCAAGTAAAACGACGTCGCTTTAGGTTTTTGGATTCAAAAATTTTAAAAACAGTGTTTTTCTCCATTGACCATAATATGCGGATCACAACGACGCATATATACGTAGAATTTTGGTTTTACAATTTTTAAATTTGAATCCAAAAACATAAAACGACGTCGTTTTACTTGAAGAACATGCTACCTCGACACGCACCTGTCAGCCGAGTCAACAACCGTTACAATTGACTAACACATATGTTAACGTTAACCCATAATTACACACATCGTCAAGAGTTCAGGAATATTTTTTTGAAATTTTTAAGCATTTAGATATAAATCAGCACTAATCGTTTGTTCAAATTAAAAAGGCACTTTCAAAATTGTCCGGGTCGAAAAAAGGCCTTTTTGCCAGCCTATTTACTATTTAGGTGCTTTTAAAACGAAGTGACCTAATGGCCGTCTGTGTTATACCACTAGGGTTCTAGGATTTAGCCTATCTTCCTTAAGAACAATGGAAAAGCAATATGAAAAGAAAATAACATGGACGATTAAGAATTTCTCCTCTCCGCAGTCTGAGGAAATTAATTCTGATCAATTCGTAGTTGGTGACTCCAAATGGTGAAAAAAAGATTTTTGTTTCAAATGTTTTCGTCCATGTTCCATATTGCTTAAGTTGTGTTTTTTTTTTTTTTTTTTTTTTGCTTGCAGGCGTCTTCAGGCCTATCCCAAGGGAAATGGGGATGGTACTAATAAATGTTTGTCTCTGTATCTGGCCGTTGCTGATTCTAATTCTTTGCCATATGGATGGAAAAGACACACAAAATTTCGCTTTACTGTTGTTAATCAAATTTCAGAGAAACTCTCCAAACAGAGAGGTAGATTGTTTTTCTAAGGCCGATTAATTTATGGTTCTACTTGTCATGGACTCAAGGGTCTTCTGTTGCTGTGTATGGTTTTTGCAATTCTTGTTTTGACTAAAGTTGTATGTTTCATGACTTATTACAGTAGGACAAGACTGGTTTGATCACAAGGCTGCCAGCAAAGGTTTCCCAGCAATGCTTCCCCTTACCGAACTTGTTGACATAAATGGTGGACATGAGTCAAGATTGTTGCCGAGGTTGTTGTTCTTGAAGTTATTGGCAAATCACATGTCTTAGAGGAAACTTCATTAGTAAATGAATGCATCAATGTCAATGGGTTTCAAGTTCCTCCTTCACAGGTAAGAAAAGTACTTGTAAACTATATCTGGTTTGTTGGTATAAAAAACTACTATCTGATATGGGATTCAAGCTCTTACCTCATTTGTCCATGTCTAACTTGTAGGTAGAATCTGTGAAGAGTCTGTTTGAAAAGCACCCAGACATCGCACCAAAACTCCATCTGAAGAACTCACATATGAGAATAACATACTTGAATAGCCTACTAAGCTTGACTCAGATTCTGTGCCAGTCCCCTGAGAACATTTCCAATGATGATTTGGCCAACGCATACTCTACGCTATCTTATGTGACAAAAGCAGGGTTTAAGTTAGATTGGCTGGAGAAGAAACTGAAAGAGGTTGGTGAGCCTCGGGTGCAAGATATTGAGGAAGAGTTGAAAGACATGACGCGAAAGTGTGTAGACATGGAGGCTCTTCTGGAGTTCTTACGATGAATGTTGTTATAGGCAGTCAAGGTTTTTTATCTACTTGGTGTTTAATTTGGTCTCATTGTTTTTGTCCAAGTTTTGGAACTTGTTGTCACTGAGGTTTCCCTCTGTTTCTTTAATTTCGCTTTGTTTCTTGATGGAACAAGAAAAGAAAAAAACGTGTTAGTGTCCTTAAATCTGACTGTGACTGTTGTCACGCGAATGTTGTCATATTAACTTCAATTCATGTTGATGATGCATATGAAGATGATTAGAAACAGTAATGATGTTTATGCAGAATTATCTTTATATTAAGCTCCATTATGCTCCATTATGCATAAGTTTAAATAAATATAAATATTAGTTTAATTGATATTAAGTAAAGGTAAAAACAAAATGTTGTTTTAATTGTAATTTGATATATTTAAAAATAATTAATACAATGAATATGTTTAAGATGTAATCTGATATAATTAAAAAATAATCAGTGAAAAATTAATATTAAAATTTTGAAATTAAATAAGATTAATATTATATTGGTGAGATACAGGAGATGCTCTTCTATATGAATTGTTGTCTCTCTGTGTGTGTAATCTTTTTTGGTTCTGTGTTTAAAGTGTTTGTTTGATTTTTTCATTAACAAATTTGGTTGTGTCCCACTTGGGTTCTAGGATTTAACTTATCTCCATGTTCTTCTGGTAGTTTGGTTGTGAAGAGTCTTCATCAAGAACAATGGAAAAGCAATATAAAAAGAAGATAACATGGACGATCAAGAACTTCTCCTCTTTGCCATCTGATAAAATGTATTCTGATTATTTCGTAGTTGGTGACTCCAAATGGTAAGAAAACTTTGTTCTAATGTTTTCGTTTATTGATATTGTACTTTTTTTTTTTGAATATCAGGAGGTTCTGGGCCGAAGCCCGTAATCCCCCAGGCCCGAAACCACAGCATGTAATATTAGTTTCGTCCCAAGCGTCACTCGAACCGGCGACTGCTAAGCTTCGCCTAGAGTCTTTACCAGTTGAGCTAACGACACTTGGTTATTGATATTGTACTTTGCTTTATTGGTTTTGGTTTTAAACTTGCAGGCGTCTTGCAGCCTATCCCAAGGGATGTGGGGATTATTATAATCAATTTTTGTCACTGTTTCTGGCTGTTGCTGATTCTGAATCTTTGCCTGATGGTTGGAAAAGACACACACAATTTCGACTAACTGTTGTTAATCAAATCTCGGAGAAACTCTCCCAACAGCAAGGTGATTCTTTATACATTTGCTAGATTATATATGTTTCTAAGGCGGACTAATATTTTATGGTTCTACTTTTCATGGACTCATAGGACTTATGTGTTGCTGCAAGATTCTTGTTTTAAGTTAAGTTCTATTTTCGTGACTTTACAGTAGCAGAAGAGTAGAAGACTGGTTTGATCAGAATTATCTTAGCTGGGGCTACCCAGCAATGCTTCCCCTTACCAAACTTGTTGACGAAAAGGGTGGGTTTTTGGTGAACGGAGAAGTCAAGATTGTTGCCGAGATTGGTGTTCTTGAAGTTGTTGGCAAATCAGATATGTTAGAGGAAACTTCATCAGTGATGGAAAGCATCGATGTCAATGGGTTTCAAGTTCTTCCTTCTCAGGTAACTATATAATTCACTTTCTTATACAAGCTGCATATATGGTTTGTATATATGTTTTCAAGTCTCGAAAACTCCTATCTGACAAGGTTCGTCCATGTTTACCTTGCAGGTAGACTCTGTGAACAATCTCTTCAAAAATTACCCAGACATTGCATCAAAATTCTGTCTGGAGAACCAACTTCTGAGAGCAACATACATGAATAGCCTACTATGCTTGACTGAGATTCTGAGCCAGTCCCCTGAGAAACTCTCTAGTGTTGATCTCGCCAATGCACATTGTACACTATCTTCTCTGACAAAAGCAGGGTTTAAGTTGGATTGGTTGGAGAAGAAACTGAAAGAGCTTGGTGATACTCGGGTGCAACAACTTGAGCAAGATTTGAAGGACTTGAAGGAAAAGTTTACGCTGGAGTTCTGACGATGAGGATGGTGATACTCGTGTTCTGGTCTGTTTGTTTTTCATTTTAGTTTGAAAACAGAGTCCTCTTAAATCTTAATCTTGGAGAAGATCAAGAGATTTGTTGTCATGGAGGTTTCCCTATGTTTCTTTTATTGCACTTTGTTTCAATTCATGTTGATGATGATTTCTTGGTTAGAGACAATGAAGTTTATGCAGAGAATGGTAGTAAACGAATTTCTTATAATTAAAATTGGTTAAAATCTGACATAAGAATAGTGTAAATTTGGAACCTTGAACAGAGAAGAACTATAATTCTCCAAACAGCTACAATGATTGGATTAGAAGATAATTGATTCATCAAGCTTCTTCTTCTCCACTGCTCTCTACCAATACAACATCCTTCTGTGTCTTAGCTCTCTTTCTTGATCTGCTATTACATGTCTCTTCCTTTGTTGGATCTTCAACAAGTTGTTCAGAGATTGCTTCGTGTCTCATCACTTCTTCTAGAATCCTGTCTCCATACTTTTCTGTTTTCAATTTTCCTATAATACTCTCCAACTGCAGATCCAACCAATAAAGATTTAAAGGGAAGCCTTAATAATGAAACTCAAATTTTTTTAGCGCAAACTCGCCTCTTGTAATGAATCTGGTTTTTGGGAACTTATTGAGCCAATCTGCTGGGTTGAGAGGACTGTGTGAGGGAGTAAGCTTCCATCAGCTGCGGATATCTTCTTCCTTAGCTCGTCAAGCTTGAGGTCCAACCCGGAAAATGGTATACTTCTTTTTGACTTCTTGATTTGTTTCTTAAGGTTTCCATTATAATCGTCTTTCTTCCTGTTCCGGAAAAAGGACAAGTTTTTGTTTTGAAAGTAAAGGGTTAGCTAGCCAAGTGAAGGCCAAAACATAAAAGAAAATGAAATTTGTTGAAACTTCCAGTTCGAACGCTAAATATATAAATGATACAAGTTTAACATATGAGTTTTTTTTTTTTGCTCTCTGTAAGGACTTCTTAACCTCAAAGGTGTTGACTTGCCTTGAGAGAAGCCCAAACAAACCAAGAACGGAGACAGAGTATAATGAAAACAAGAAATAGTGATGAAGTGTAGAAACAGAGGAAAAAACAGAGTTTTGTGAGAGAGATATCCAGTTTACTCCCGTTAACAAGGGAGCTACGTCGAGCCGATCTTTCTCTCTTTTCCTCAAGTGTTCCCTTTTAAAGAGAAACACCTCTGATCCCTTGCAATGACCTAACGCAGCCGCCTTTCCTTTTGGTCGCCAACGCAGCTCCCATAAATCATGATTGCGCCAGAGGACAAACACACCTTTAACATTTGAAAACACACCCAAAAAACATTTCTAACTTTGGTTTAATCTACATCAACCTTGTTTAGAACTTGAGTTGAGTCATGACTTGGTGATCACGGTTTCATCTTCAAACTCTCCCTCCCTCCTTATAACAAAGTACCATGTCATTAAGAGCCGAAGCTGATTCCATTTGCTCACGTTATTAATCGTGCACTCAACACTATATATATATGCCAAATTTAAATTATAGATTAAGAAACAAAAGAGAAATGACAAAAGGAGTAAAGAAGTTGAAACGTTTGTTTCAATTTGTTGGCTTTTAACTTGATTATATATATGATTCAATAGATTAGGAGGTGAATCATTATTTTATCAGCCTTGGTGAAAAATGGTGTTAAAGAATGGGTTTTGTTTTCATTTTTTAAGGTCAGTACTTTTATAAAATGATTTTAGAAAAACCAAGTATTTCTTGCAACTTTTTCTTGGGACTTAGTTTTACTAAAAAAAAAAGAGTTATACACTATATTATTGTAATCAATGCTTCCCCTTACTAAGCTTGTTGACAAAAATGATGGGTTTCTGGTGAATGGAGAAGTCAAGGTTGTTGCCGAGGTTGGTGTTCTTGAAGTTGTTGGCAAATCAGAAGTGTTAGTGGAAACTTCATTAGTAAATGAAAGCGTGGATGTCAATGGGTTTCAAGTTCTTCCTTCACAGGTAAGAAAAGTGCTTTTAAATACATATCCTTAAGAGTCGCTCACTATTCAAGCTGCATATATGGTTTGTGGATCTGTTTTCAGGTCACCAAAATCTGCTATCTGGTATGGTTTACTTTATACATCAATATTTTCAGGTAGAATCTGTGAAGAGTCTTTTTATAAAGCACCCAGACATTGCATCACAATTCCGTCCAAAGAACCCACACCTGAGAACAGCATACTTGAATAGCATACTAAGCTTGACTGAGAGTCTGTGCCAATCCCCTGAGGAACTCTCCAATGCTGATCTGGCTAATGCATACTGTACACTAACTTGTGTGACAAAAGCGGGGTTTAAATTGGATTGGTTGGAAAAGAAACTGAAAGAGATTGGTGAGGCTCGGCTGCAAGAGATTGAGGAAGAATTGAAGGACATGAAGCAAACGTGCGTAGACATGGAGACTCTGCTGGAGTTCTTACGATGAATGTTGTTTGATGATTTGAGTTGTTATAGGCAGTGAAGAGTTTGGATATATTTGGTGTTTTGGCCTCCTTGTTTTTTTTTTTAGTCTTAGTTTCGGAATAGAATCCTCTTAATATTGGGGAAGGTACAAGAGACTTGTTGTCATTGAGGTTTCCCTACGTTTCTTTGATTTTCACTTTGTTTCTTGATGGAAAAAGCCGAGGCTGATTGCATTTGTTCAAATCATTAGTCGTGCATTCAACACTACAGATGCCAAAGTTGAAGATATTGAGCAAGCAAAAGAGAACTGAACAAAAAATATAAAGAAGTTGAAACATTGGTTTATTTAAACTACACAAATCGCCTATAACCTAACATTATTGATGTGATCTAAGAGGTGGATATTCACTAATTTGATTGTGATTTAAGAGGTAAATCATTATTTTATATGACTTGGTGAAGGAAAAAAAGGAACGAAATGTGAGAAAAAAAAAAAACTTAAAAGGGTAAACATCGAAATTTAGAACTCCCATCACTTTACACTTTTTCACTATTAGTCAAATACACGGTGATGTTTTAAAAATGACTTTTTTAAGCAACACTAATTTCACTTGGGACTAGTAAACAACAAAATAAAGGTTACTGTAATCAATAGACAGTCCTATCAGCCCACCAATGGTTATTAACACATTCCTCTAGTTTGCATTATCAACACTATTTCCCATTCAAACTCATTAGATGCTATTAAAGCCAAGTGACCTTGCGTTTTCTCGAACGTAATTGTTGTGTTAGTGTATTGTTCGAACTTTTAAAAGCTTCGAATCCGTATTGTAATCTTCCAAACTCTTATTTTGGTTTTGTCTTTAAATTGTTGTTTCAAGTTTTTATTAACAAAGTTGGTTGTGTACCACTTGGGTTTCTAGGACTTAACCTCTTTTATTTTGGTTTTGTCTTTAAAATGTTCTGTGTTTTTTTTTTTTTTTGATATTGGATATTCTATGTTTTGTAGTTTAATCAAGGTCAATGGAGAAGCAATATGAAAAAAAGTTAACATGGACGATTAAGAATTTCTCCTCTTTGCAATCTGAGAAAATTTATTCTGATAATTTCGTAGTTGGTGACACCAAATGGTAAAGAGAAAACCTGTTCTCTAATGTTTTCGTTCATTTTAGGTTTACGTGACATTGTACTTTGCTTTATTGGTTTTTGGTTTTTTTTGCTTGCAGGCGTCTTCTGGCCTATCCCAAGGGATGTGTGGGTCATGAAAATAAAAATTTGTCTCTGTTTCTGGATGTTGCTGATTCTGAATCTTTGCCTGATGGATGGAAAAGACACACAAAATATCGTCTAACTGTTGTTAATCAAATTTCGGAGAAACTCTCCCAACTGCTGGAAGGTAGATTTTTAAGGCGTACAAAGGAAACTTCATATTTTATGGTTCCACTTTTCATAGACTCATCATGGGACTTACGTTGCAGTGAGATTCTCTATATGTGTCGTGCAATGCTTGTTTTGACTAACCTTCTATGTTTCGTGACTTTACAATAGCACAAGACTGGTTTAATCAGAAGTATCCTAGCTTTGGTACCCAAGCAATGATTCCCCTTACCAAAGTTCTTGACATAAATGGTGGGTTTCTGGTTAATGGAGAAGTCAAGATTGTTGCTGAGGTTGGTGTTCTTGAAGTTATTGGCAAATCAGATGTGTTAGAGGAGACTTCATTTGTAATGGAAAGCATGGATGTCAATGGGTTTCAAGTTCTTCCTTCACAGGTAAGCTAAGTACTTGTAACTATTTAATTCAATTTCTTGTATAATCTGCACATATGGCTTGTGTGTATGTTTTCAGGTCTCGAAAAACTGCTATCATAGAAGGTTAAACTACTTATTCGTCCATATTTCTCTTGCAGGTAGAGTCTGTCAACAGTCTGTTTGAAGATCACCCAGACATTGCATCGAAATTCCGTATGGAGAACCCACTTCTGAGAACAACATACATGAATAGCCTTCTAAACTTGACTGAGATTCTGGGCCAGTTCCCTGAGAAACTCTCCAATGCTGATCTGGCCAACGCATATTCTAAACTATCTTGTGTTACAAAAGCAGGGTTTAAGTTGGATTGGTTGGAGAAGAAACTGAATATTAACACTTGATCAATTAAGTGTATTTCTCATTAATGAATAAAGTGTCATACATCTAGTATTTATACTTACATGAGATTAGTGAATAACATAAGCTAAAGGAAACTTATATCAAAGACTATATCTCTATATATTAATACACCCCCCTCAACTCTGTAAATCGGAACCGTCTTGTGGAGTGAACAGAGTTGACACTGACATCCTTCCAAGCAATGAGTGAAAAGGACCTGGGTGTAGAGGTTTCGTCAGGATATCCGCAAGCTGATTAGCTGTTGAAACATGAAGCACTTTGTGGAAACCTGACTTGATGCGATCACGTGTCTTGTGGCAATCAATCTCAATGTACTTTGTTCTTTCATGGAATACAGGATTGTTTGCAATGTACATTGCTGACTTATTGTCACAGAATAACTTGGCTTGAGCTGTGACTTTCACACGTAAATCCAGTAGAAGCTGATTCAACCAAACCATTTCATCAGAAGCCATTGCAATCGCTCTGTATTCAGCTTCTGTACTACTACTGCTAGCAACATGTTGTTTCTTTGACTTCCAAGAAATCAAAGAAGTGCCAAGAAAGACACAAATTCCAGTAACAGACCTTCTTGAATCAGTGCAAGTTCCCCAATCTGCATCTGAGAAGCCATTTAAGCATATGTCTGTGTTAACAGAGTAAAATAAACCCTGACCTGGATTAGTCTTCAGATACTTGAGTATATTGTGAACAGCTTGAAGATGAACATCAGTGGGGCATGACAGGAATTGGCTCAAACGATTAACAGCAAAAGTTATATCAGGCCTGGTGATAGTAAGATATAACAGTCTTCCAACCAATTCCCTATAAGGTCGTGCATCTTCCAACAATACTCCAGTTTCTTTACTCAAATGTATCTTAGGATCCATAGGGACTGATCTTGGTTTGCATTCAAGATACCCAAAATCTTTAAGAAGATCCAGGCAATACTTCCTCTGTGACACTGATATTCCTTCTGAATTCCTTGCCACCTCCAGTCCTAAGAAAAATCTCACTTGACCAAGATCTTTAATTTTGAATGATGCAGCCAAGTTCTTCTTCAGAGTAAGCACAAGATCATCATTATTGCTCGCAATTAGGATATCATCAACATAGACAATCAGAGCAATAAAAGCTGATCCCTGTAGCTTAACAAAGAGTGTATTATCAACAGGAGACTGAGCATAACCATCATTAAGAAGAATACCAGTAAAGCACTTATACCACTGCCTTGAGGCTTGTTTTAAGCCATAAATGGATTTGTGTAATCGACAAACTGCATTTGGTGGCAGAATGGTGCCAGAACTGGGAGTATACCCTTGGGGTAAGCTCATATATATCTCCTCCTCCAAGTCACTATGCAAAAAAGCATTAGTAACATCCATTTGGGTTAAACTCCAACCCTTATTAGCTGCAAGACCAAGAATAAGTTTCACACTAGCAAGTTTGGCTACTGGTGAAAACGTTTCAAAGTAATCCACTCCTTCTTGTTGAGTAAATCCTTTGGCAACCAATCGAGCCTTATACCTTTCAATTGTACCATCTGAATTATACTTGATAGTGTAAACCCACTTGCAACCAACAACATTCTTATCAGGTGGTAACTCTACAACACTCCATGTCTTATTCAATTCCATAGCCTCTAGTTCCACATTCATAGCTTTTGTCCATTTCAGAGATGCTATAGCCTGTTTAAAAGTAGTGGGTTCTGTCTCTAGAGAATACGAAAGAACTAGAGATCTATATGGCTCATTTATATTTGAAAAAGATAGAACAGAGGATAAAGGATAAGGAGATGTGATATTTTTAGAAGTGGTGGATTTAGCTGGTGGAGAAATTTGAGTAAGAGAACAGTGATAATCAGACAAATAAGTGGGTACCTTAGCTGTGCGTTTTGGCCGAGCATTGGGCAATAAAACAATAGCATTCTCTGTAGTAACTGTCTCTGGTGATGTAGATGGGACACTAGGAATAGTGTGTGAAGGTGATAATGATGATGATGATGATGATGATGATGTATGAGACGGAGTTTGTGATGGTGAAACAGGAACATGAATGTCATGAGATGAATCAGTGACTGTATCAAGTATAGTAGGAACTGGTAATGGTAAAATGTTATTACTAAAGATATCAGGAGGATGTGTGACAGTAATATCATGAAAAGGAAAAATATGTTCATGGAAAACTACATTGCGAGAGACTGAGATAAGATTTGTGTCTAGATGTAACACTTTGTATCCCTTATATCCTGAAGCATAACCAAGGAAAACACATTTATCTGCACGAGGACTAAACTTGTGTCGATCTTTAAGCAATGTAGACACATAGCAAAGACATCCAAAAGTCCGAAGAAATGCATAATCAGGTTTTTTATGAGTTAACAGTTCATAAGGAGTTTTATGCTGAAGAAGTAGAGATGGTGTTCTATTGATTAGAAAAACTGATGTTAAAACACAATCACTCCAATATGCTAAAGGAAGATTTGACTGAAATAGCAATGCTCTTGCAACATTAAGTAAATGTTGATGCTTTCTTTCAACAACTGAGTTTTGTTGTGGAGTGTATGCACAAGAAAATTGATGAAGCATGCCATTTTGTTTAACAATATCAGTGAATGCAAGTTCAGGAGCATTATCAGTTCTAATTGCTTTTATAGTACTTTTATATTGAGTATGAACATGCTGTATAAAAGCTTTGAAATGACTTGTAACTTCACTTTTATTTCTCATCATGTATAACCATGTCACACGAGTACAATCATCTACTAAAGTAAGAAAATACTTGTATCCTTCAACAGACTCAAAAGAAAACGGACCCCATACATCCATATGAACTAAATCAAATGGTGATACAGACAATTTATTATTAGACTCAAATGATAGACGTTTCTGTTTAGCTAAGGGACAAACAGAACACGGTGAATTATGAAAGCTAGTTTTAGACATGATACCAGGAATATGCTTTAACTTGTCAGTAGATAAATGTCCAAGGCGAGTGTGCCAAAGATCACCATCAACAGCCAAGGATCCAGAGAAGAACGGAGTAGTAGATGGATGTTCAAGTTGCAAAATGTAGAGATTGTGAAGTAAAATGCCTCTACCAATCGTCAAGGCCTGAATAGACTCCTGAATAAAACATGAATCAGCAAAGAAATGTGCAGAACATTTACTTGATTTAAGAAGACTACTGACAGATATAAGATTGAATTTAAAAGATGGTACATGCAACACATTATGTAATGTAAGTGATGATGAAAGATGAATGGTGCTAGTGTGTGTAATATCTACCCTAGTGTCATTTGGTAAAGAGACTGTTACACCAGAGATTGGTACTGTTTCATTGAACAATCCTAGATCAGAACACACATGAGTAGTAGCACCACTGTCAATAATCCAAGAACCATGAGGAAGATTTGTATATAGAGAAGCTAAGCATTGATGTTGAAAAGTGAGTTTTTGATTTTCATAACGAAGTGAAGATGAAGGAAAAGAGATTGTACCCGAAGATGATTGAATAGACATAATTCCATGATCTGTGATGGATGAGAGTGATGGTGTAGAAGAGGATGGTGTATTATGAATGGCCATAGCATTGTGATCTGTAATGGAAGAAGCTGATGAGGAAGGAACAGAAGGCTCTGGAACTGAGATTTTAACATGATGTGTGAGCTGCTGAAGTAGAGCCTGCATTTGATCAGGACTCATCTTACTGATATCCAAACTCATAGGATTAATCGCAGGTGGTGCCACATAAGGCATTTGCATGATATTAGCAACAGAATGAGATTTCTGATTCTGATTAGTATGATCTGATCCTCTAGGCTGATATGTTGTTGATGAGTTTGCTGGTCTCTGTGAATGATAACCAGCAGATATACTCTTAAAACCTGGTATATAACCTGGAGGATATCCAAGAATCTTGAAACACCTCTGTACAACATGCCCTGTCTGTCCACAATGAGTACATACAGGTCTTGACTGCCTTGGACGATATCCACTCTGCATTGCATTTGCATAATTTTCCTGAGAATAAACTTCAGATATAGGAGGTCCTGATGCTTGAAATACAACACCCTCTGATTTACTCAATGGTTTGAAACCCCTTTGTCTTTCATCCTGAGTTACCATGTTGAAAGCCTCTTCAATCGTTGGAATTGGCTTTAACATGAGAATATGCCTTCGTGTAGACTCATATGAATCATTCAAACCCATTAGAAACTTAGTAACTCGACTCCTTTGCTGTAACTTCTCCCACAACACAGCTGCATTACACTCACATCTACCACAAGTGCACACTGGCAATTCGACATAGTTTTTGTATTCTTCCCACAATGTAATCAGCTCAGTGTAATATGCACTAACGTCTAATGAACCCTGTTGTATCAAGCTAAGACGTTGCTCAATCTCATATATTCTCGGAGCATCATCTTGCTTAAAACGAGACATCAAATTTTGCCATATTCCTTCAGCAGTAGAGATAAACAATAGACTCTGACCAATCTTCTTAGATACAGTGTTCATTAACCAAGTAGCAACCATATCATTGCATCGTGACCATGAACCATAATCTCTATGTTCTGGAGAAGGTTTGAGAATCGTACCATCAATGAAACCAAGTTTATTCCTGACATTAAGAGCCATCCGCATCGAACGACGCCATGAGTGAAACTCAGCTCCTGAAGAAAGACGATCTGATACAAGAACCAATCCAGCATGATCCGTGTTATGAAGAAAGTAAGGATTATTATACTGATCCGTCGATACTACTGTCGACATTGTAGAAACCAAGAAATCAATCAAAGAATTGATGATGAATCAAAGAACAATCGATCGATGTATCAATTGAATATCGAAAGTAAGAAAACGGAGAGAAAGATGATAGCGGAAGTGAAAATTTCTTCGATTCGTAGAACTAGAATGATAAAGAAAATGGAGCATCGATGGCTTGATTCACTCATCGTGCGATAGAGAAGATGATTTTGGGGAAAAGAAGATGATAAAGATGAAGATACGAAGAAGAATCGAAGAAATTGTTGAAGATTGATGATGATTTTCCTGGAAAATTTTCTGTTGTACTTTCCCGGAAAAAGAATGAGAAAATTAGCTAAGAGAGCTCTGATACCATATTAACACTTGATCAATTAAGTGTATTTCTCATTAATGAATAAAGTGTCATACATCTAGTATTTATACTGAAAGAGATTGGTGAGACTCGGGTGCAAGAAATTGAGGAAGAGTCGAAGGACATGAAGCAAAAGTGCACAGACATGGAGGCTCTGCTGGAATTCTTAAAATGATGTTGTTTGATGACTTGAGGCAGTGAAGAGTTTGGATCTAATTGGTGTTCTGGTCTGTTTGTTTTTAGTTTTAGTTTTGAAAACAGAGTCTTCCCTATGTTTCTTTTAATGCACTTTGTTTCAATTCATGTTGCACTTTGATTACTTCATCAGAGAATTGTAGTAAAAGAATTTCATATAATTAAAATTTGGTGAAAATCTGACATAAGAATAGTGTAAATTTGGAACCTTGAACAGAGAAGAACTATAATTCCCCCAACAGCTACGATGATTGGATTAGACGATAATTGATTCATCAAGCTTCTTCTTCTCCACTGCTTTCTACCAATACAGCATCCTTCTGTGTCTTCGCATACATAACCTAACATTATTCAATTTATTGGCCATATTAACTTGATTATGTGATCTAAGAGGTAAATCTTTGATATTATCAGACTTGGTGAAAAAAAAAAGAAACGAAATGTGAGGAAAAAACTTGTAAAGGGTAGACAACGAAATCTTGAACTCACATCACTTGACACTTTCTTATTATTTACTACTAGTAGTTTATTAGTGTTATGTTTTAAAAATGATTTAGGGGAAGTTAATGTTCTTCTAGTTCTTGCAACTTTTCCTTTGGATTTAAAGCAAAAACAATTTTACTTGGGACTAGTTCTTAAAACCAATAAAGGATTAAATACGTACTATATTGTAATCATGATCAATATATGTGGCCGCATCAAATACTTAGTCCTATCAGCCCGCCAATGAGCTACTAGAAGCCGAAGAGTTTCACATTCCTCTAGTTTTCGTAATTAACCTGTTTAGGTGCCTTTAAAACGATGTGCCCTGCGTTATCTCAAATGTGGCTACTTATATAAAAAAATTCTGTGTGTGGTATAAAAAATTGGTGTGTTTGTGTGTTGTTCTCACTTTTAATAACTTCGAATTCACAGTGTAATCTTACTCTCACTCTTTTTCTGGTTCTGTGTTTAGATTGTTGTTTGATTTTAATATTAACAAATTTTGTTGTGTGCCACTTGGGTTATAGGATTTAACCTCTCTTCATGTTCTGGTAGTTTGGTATTGGATATTGAGGAGACTTCATCAAGATCAAATGGAAAAGCGATATGAAAAGAAGATAACATGGACGATTAAGAATTTCTCCTCTTTGCCATCTGAGAAAATTTATTCTGATATTTTCGTAGTTGGTGACTCCAAATGGTAAGAAAAAATTGTCCTCTAATGTTTTCGTTCATTTTAGGTTTACATGATATTGTTCCTTTGCTTTATTGGTTTTTGGTTTTATACTTGCAGGCGTCTTCTGGCCTATCCCAAGGGAAATGGAGATGGTATTAATAAATGTTTGTCTCTGTTTATGAATGTTGCTGATTCTGAATCTTTGCCTTCTGGATGGAAAAGACACATCAAATATCGTCTAACTGTTGTTAATCAAATGCCGGAGAAACTCTCCCAAAAGATAGGTGATTCTTTCTACATTTGCTAGATTATGTTTCTAAACCGGACAAAGGAAAGTTAACACTTTATGGTTCCACTTGTCAAGGACTCATAGGACTTGTGTTGCAGTTAGATTCTATGTATGTGTTGTGCAATTCTTTTTTTGACTAAAGTAGTTAGTATGTTTTGTTACGTTACAGTAGGACATCCCTGGTTTGATGAGAAGTCTCCCACCTTGGGTCGCCAAGCAATGCTTACCCTTACCAAACTTTTTGACATAAATGGTGGGTTTCTGGTGAATGGAGAAGTCAAGATTGTTGCCGAGGTTCGTGTTCTTGAAGTTGTTGGCAAATCAGATGTGTTAGTGGAAACTCCATTGGTAAATGAATGCATTGATGTCAATGGGTTTCAAGTTGTTCCTTCACAGGTAAGAACAATACTTTTTAAAAAGGTATTGTAAGAGTCGCTCACTATACAAGCTACATATATGGTTTGTGGATCTGTATTCAGGTAACCTAAAAATGCTATCTGATATAGTTTTACTTTATTCGTCCATGTTTAACTTGCAGGTAGAATCTGTGAACAATCTCTTTAAAAAGCACCCAGACATTGCATCAAACTTCCATCTGAAGAACCCACATCTGAGAACAACATACTTGAATAGCCTACTATGCTTGACTGAGATTCTGTACCAGTCCCCTGAGAAACTCTCCAATGTTGATCTCGCCAATGCACATTGTACTCTATCTTGTCTGACAAAAGCAGGGTTTAAGTTGGGTTGGTTGGAGAAGAAACTGAAAGAGCTTGGTAAGACTAGGGTGCAAAAACTTGAGCAAGATTCGAAGGACTTGAAGGACTTGAAGGAAATGTTTATGCTGTAGTTCTGACGATGAGGATGACTTGAGTCGATTTTAGTAAGAGTTTGGATCTAATTGTTGTTCTGGTCTGTTTGTTTTCGTTTTAGTTTTGAGCACAATGTCCTCTAAATCTTGGTGTAGAAGATGAGACTTGTTGTCATTTTTTACCCTATGTTCCTTTTATTGCACTTTGTTTCTTGATGGAAAAAGAGTTTAAAAGATACTCCCTCTGTTCCTAGAAGATTGATTCTCTAGAGATTTCACATATATTAAGAAACAATCATTATTTAATTATTTGATAATTATTTATTTATATTAAATATTTTTAATAAACTATGAACCAATAGTAATCTGAATAAGCTAATTATTTTCAATCATTAAGTCTTGAAATCTACGATTTGCTAATATTAATAAATTAAAAATAAAGAAAAATCGTAGAAAATCAATCTTTGTGGAACAAACTCAAAACACTAGAACATCAAACTTGTAGGAACAGAGGGAGTATGTTAGTGTCCTTAAGTCTGAACTGTGACAGTTGACACGCTAAAGTAGTCAAATTAATTTCAATTCATGTTGATGATGCATATGAAGATGACTAGAGACAGTGGTGATGCTTATGCGTAATTCTTCTTTTTTTTTTTTTTGAATGTAATGTTAAATTAGATTCAAAAGAAAAATAGCGTTTGTACAACTTGTGCAACTTATGCTAAAAAGGGAATCTGAAAGAATGTGTTTTTAAAAGGTCTTCTTAGTTTGATCCTCTTGATTCAAACCAGTCTTGGAGTCCCTTGTCGTACCTTCGATCTCCACTCAGTTTGATTGCCGATAGTTGATTACGGATGTGACTGTCGATCCACTTGATTAGCCGGATTGCAGGGTTCGGTGTTGTGCCATGTTTGCGCCCATTGCGCTCTCTCCAAATGGTGTAGACTGAAGCTTGCAGTACTGATCTCGCGAGGAACCAACTTGTACGATCCCGCCAGTTGACAGATACACTATTGATGATTGTGTGCCAGTCCGTGGAGTAGCTCTGCTTGTAAATGTTTTTGGCCAAATTGCACCAGATTTCAGTGGCGTAGTCACAAGAAAAGAAGATGTGGTCTCGACTTTCCTGCGCATTATTACAGAGGAGACAAGTTGCGTCCACTCCCCTGTTCCATTGAAGCATCCTATCGCCGGTAGAGAGCCTGTTTTGGACTGCTAGCCACATACAAAAACCGTGTTTTGGAGTAGCTTGTGCAAACCAAACCCCCATATACCAAGCAACCTTGTTTGAAGTTGTGCGAGTGTGATTCCATGTATCTTTGGTAGAGAAAGTTGGCCGAAACACGTTGTTTTTACCTTTCCAGAGAACACGATCTGCTTCTTGATTTCGGGTGCTCCATTTCAGGGCCAGCATCTCTTCGATCTGGTTTAATGGCTCCACACGGTGTCTTCTTCTTCTACGAGTTGTCCTAAAATGCGTAATTCTTCTTTATAAGGAAGCTAGCAAAGCCAAGGACCAGCTGGCCTTGTAGAGAGACTACAAGACATTGTTTCCACTTGTCTTGGGAGGTTTTAGGACAAAGCTTCACTCCGATAAGAAGAAAACATTTGAGACACTAAAAAAAAGGTGGAAATAGGAACATTTGTATGAAGACATAGAACAACTTCACATTGGACAAAAAAAAAAAAAAAAAAAAAAACACTTCACGTTGGAAACGGGATACAAGTTTAACATATGAGTTTTTTTTCTCTCTCTAAGGACTTCTTAACCTCAAAGGAGACTAAGGAGTTGACTTGCCTTGAGAGAAGCCCAAACAAACCAAGAACAGAGTATAATGAAAACAAGAAATAGTGATGAAGTGTAGAAACAGAGGAAAAACAGAGTTTTGTGAGAGAGATATCCAGTTTACTCCCGTTAACAAGGGTGCTACGTCTGGCCGAGACGATCTTTCTCTTTGCAATGACCTAACACAGCCGCCTTTCCTTTCGGTCGCCAACGCATCTCCCATAAATCATGTTTGCGCCAGAGGACAAACACACCTTTAACATTTGAAGACACACCCAAAAACATTTCTAACTTTGGTTTAATCTACATTAGAAATTGAGTTGAGTCAGAGTGTGTTTATTTTGTTGTGTCATTACTTGGTCATCACGGTTTCATCTTCACACTCTCCCTCCCTCCTAATAACAAAGTACCATGTCATTAAGAGCCGAAGCTGATTCCATTTGCTCACGTTATTAGTAGTGCACTCAACACTATATATAGATGCCAAATTTAAATTATAGATTGAGAAACAAAAGAGAAATGACGAAAGGAGTAAAGAAGTTGAAACATTTGTTGGTTTAAACTACACAAATAGCCTAATACAATAACCTAACATTATTTCAGTTTGTTTGCTATTAACTTGTGTATATATATGACTTAAGACCATCTCCAATGTATTTCCCTATTTTTAGCTCTATCTCTATAAGAGAGGTGAATTTTCTCTATTTTTATTCCAATGTGTTCCTCTATTTTTCCTCTAAAAAATTTCACTCTATTTATAGGAAAAAAATAGAGATTCTCTATATGATCCTCTATATATAGAGAAAAAAATAGAGATCTCTATTTTAAAGGTGAGAATAGAAGTGGTTTGGAGTAGATTTGCCTCTAAAATAGAGTTTAGAAGCAAATATGGAGGTGGGTTGGAGATGCTCTAAGAGAGGTGAATCATTTTTTTTTATCACCCTTGGTGAAAAAATGGTGTTAGTGAATGTGTTTTTTTTTTTTTTTTTCATTTTTTAAGGTTAGTGCTTTTAAAAAATGATTTAGAAAAACTATGTGTTCTTCTTGCAAATTTTTCTTTGGACTCAAAGCAAAAACAATTATTGTAATCATGATCAATATATGTGGCCGTATCAATAATTAGTCGTATCAGCCCACCAATGAGGTTGAGGAGCCAAAGCGTTTTCACATTTCTCTAGTTTTCGTAATCAACAAGATTCCCATTGAAACCTATTAGATGCTTTTAAAACGAAGTGAGCCTGCGTTTTCTTAATTAGGCTACTTAATTGTTGTCTGTGTAACTGTGCTTGTGTTGTTCTAACTTCGAAACTCATAGTGTAATCTTCATCTCTCTTTTTTTTTTTTTTGTCTTAAAATTGATGTTTGATTTTGTTATTAACAATTTAGCTTGTGTGCCACTCGGGTTCTAGATTTTAACTTACCTTCATGTTCTGGTAGTTTGGTTGTGAGGAGTCTTCATCAAGATCAATGGAATATGAAAAGAAGATAACATGGACGATCAAGAATTTCTCCACTTTGCAATCTGAGAAAATTTATTCTGATAATTTCGTAGTTGGTGGCTCCAAATGGTAAGAAAACTTGTTCTCTAATGTTTTCGTTTATTTTAGGTTTACGTGATATTGTTCCTTTGCAATAACAAAGAACAAGTTTTCTCTATTTCTGGAACTTGCAGGCGTCTTCTGGCCTATCCCAAGGGATGTGTGGATCATGAAAATAAAAGTTTGTCTCTGTTTCTGGAAGTTGCTGATTCTGAATCTTTGCCTTATGGATGGAAAAGACACACAAAATATCGCCTAACTGTTGTTAATCAAACTTCGGAGAAACTCTCCCAACAGAAAGGTGATTATTTCTACATTCGCTAGATTATATATGTTTCTAAGGCGGACAAAGGGAAGATTATATTTTATGGTTCTACTTTTCATGGACTCATAGGACTTAAAACCTATGTTTTGACTTAAGTTTTATTTTTGTGACATTACAGTAGGACAACCAACCTGGTATAATCAGAAGTCTCCCAACTGGGGTTTCCGAGAAATGCTTCCCCTTACCAAACTTCTTGACATAAATGGTGGGTTTTTGGTGAATGGAGAAGTCAAGGTTGTTGCCGAGGTTGGTGTTCTTGAAGTTTTTGGCAAATCAGATGTGTTAGAGGAAACTTTATTAGTAAACAAAAGCGTGGATGTTAATGGATTTCGAGTTCTTCCTTCACAGGTATGAAAAGTACTTTAAATACATAAGAGTCTCTCTCTAAAGCTCAGTTTCTTGTATATAGGTTTGTTGGTATGTTTTCAGCTCTCCAAAAACTGCTATCTGATTTGGTTTTACTTTTACGTCCATGTTTCACTTGCAGGTAGAATCTGTGAAGAGTCTGTTTGAAGAGTACCCAGACATTGCATCAAAATTCCGTCCAAAGAATCCACATCTGAGAACAACATCCTTGAATAGTCTACTAAGCTTGACTGATATTCTGTGTCAGTCCCCTGAGGAACTCTCCATTGATGATCTGGCCAATGCGTATTCTACGCTAACTTGTTTGACAAAAGCAGGGTTTAAGTTGGATTGGTTGGAAATGAAACTGAAAGAGATTGGTGAGACTCGTGTGCAAGAAATTGAGGAAGAGTTGAAGGACATGAAGCAAAAGTGTGTAGACATGGAGGCTCTTCTTGAATTCTTAAGATAATGTTGTTTGATGACTTGACTTGTTATAAGCATTTAAGAATTTGAATCTAATTGGGTATTTTGGTCACTTTCTTTTTTTTTTTTCTTTTTTTTGGAACAGAGTCCTCTTAATTAATCTTGGAAAAGTAAAAGAGACTTGTTGTCACTGATGTTTCCCTAAGTTTCTAAAGTTTCACTTTGTTTTTTTTGATGGAAAAGGAATTAGAAAATGTCTTTAGTATCTCAAATAAAGCTGATGATACGTATGTGTCCGTATTAATAAATAGTCCTATCAGCCCACCTATGAGCTAAAGCGTTTCCCAACTCCTTCAAATTTCTTAAAACCTTAATTAATCTCTTCTTGTTTTTTTTATATAGTTTGGTCCTTAGAAATTGTTGTTTAACATGAGTGTTCTACTTTTCTCTCTTTAAAACAAAGAATCGAGTCTCGAAAAGCCGAGGCAGATCACATTTGTTCACGTTATTGATAGATTGAGCAACCAAAAGAGAACTGAACAAAATATATAAAGAAGTTGAAACATTTGTTTAATTAAACTACACAAATCGCCTAATACAATAACCTCCTAACATTTATTGATGTGATCTAAGAGGTAAAATCATTATTTTATCAGACTTGGTTAAAGAAAAAAAAGGAACGAAATCTGAGGAAAAAACTATAAAAGGACAACGAAATTTAGAACTCAAATTATCAGTTGATACTTTCTCATCTCTACAATAATTATTTGAGAAGTAGAAACGCACCATATTGAAAGTTAGGGCATTGGAGGCCTGTGGTTAAAATCTCTACAATAATTATTTGAGAAGTAGAAACGCACCATATTGAAAGTTAGGGCATTGGAGGCCTGTGGTTAAAAGTTAGAATGATTTGTCCTAAACACCCTTAATGAATTGTTCTTCTCGAAATTTCTCCTTCTTCGTAATTAGGGGTATATAAGTCTAATCGTGTGTTGATCTCTATAATAATGTCCTAAACACCCTTAATTCGAAATTTTTTGTTCGTAATTGTTAAGGGTATATAAGTCTAATCGTGTTTTGTGATGATTAGTCTTAATCACCCTTAAATTTTTTTATTTTATAGTGTAATCGTTGGGGATACGGATGTCATAATGTATCGACTTTAACGATTATGGAATCTTAGCTTAAATTTATTTGTTAATTTTTTGGATAATTCTATATCTTAGTAGTTAATATTCGTTTTGTTAGTTTTCTGATTTAGTTTCTAATTAAAAAGTTAAATTTCTTAAGATAATGATTGATGTTTGCCCTAATCTTAAAGCTATATATATTGTTGATCGGCCAGAGGATTAGGTATTATTTTTTCTGTGGCCATTAGATAGTTTTCACCGTTATGGTTTTTTTATATAGCTACTACGATTCTGATGAATCGAGTTGTTTGTCATGCAAATATTGTTTTCATGGACCTTTAAAGGTCGTGTGCATATTGTTTGTGTTGTTTGTTTTATTTTTTTGCATTATTCGATGCTTTATTGTTTTGCTGATTTGGTGTTTTTGGTGTGTGTTTCAGTTTTGTATAACGTGGGAGGTTCCATCGACAAAGCTCTCCGACGAAGGTGGTGTTGACGAGCAAATAACGAGGTTTGGGAAGGTATTTCCATAGTTTTGATTTGTATATTTTTATATTTATTTGCCTATATAAATTTATGTGTTTCTTCCTGTTATCGTATATATTTTTATATGCGATTTTATTGCGTTTTATTGTTTAGTATTGATTTATAATTAAATTGTCAAATAGTTTTGAGTTTATGTGTAAGGTTTGACATGTTATTGTTTGATTTTCATCTTACCGTGATTTTGAAGGTACTCGATGAACTCATATCTCGGTTTGTGTCGGTTTATTGGAAACAGGTATTTCTCTTATTTGTGTCTAATATGTTGGTTATTGTCGGATTTGGCTTTTGTTTTTTGTATATATATTTTCGCGATAATCAAATGTTACGGTTTATTCTTATTTCGTACCGTTGGCTTAGGTAACCGCTGATGCTTCCTCCTCCCGAAGATCCACGAATGATATGTTTTATTTTAATAAGGTATTTTGTCGAATATTGTGTATTTATTATGTAACGTAATAATCGTTTTATGTTTACTTTATATATTTGTTTCTCTGATGTTTTAGACCACACGGAGTTGGCGTAGAAGATTTGCTGCTCCGTCGTGTTTTACGGATCGCGTGGGCTTTTATAAGCATGTATGTTTATTCTCTTATTGTTTTATGTGTCATGACTTGCATATATGGACATCATAATATCTTACCATTCTATAAGGTATGATTTTAATTGTTTCGTTTGTTTGTAAAGGTTTTGAGTGGGCTGAAGTATTCATTACGACCGAATATTTGAAAGAGGTATGTTGTGTGTAGTTTACGTATTTGTTAGATCCTATGTCCTATTATTATATATGTCTTCGTGTTTTCTAAATTATTTGTTTGTTTTCTATTGTCTATTGATTTTTTGGGTTTTTTTTTTTTTTTTTTTTTGATGTAGAGGGCTGAGATTGGAAGCAAAGCTATGAGTTACAACAGTATCTATTTGTTTTTTAGTTATATTGCTAAGGGTAGTGATGTATCTGTTGATAAATACGGATCATACCCTTTGGTGTTTGGTATTGATCAAACCGTACCAAATTTTGGATCGGGGCCTATCTTTGAAGACTCTGATGATGAGTAATTATTTTATTTGAGTTTGTTGCTATTTATTTTGGCTTCTATATATTTTATTTAGTTAATGATTAATATTCTGTTTTTAAAATTTATGTCGATCTAACTCATTATATAATACTAGCGATGGTTCTAATTATTCTTATTGGTGTTATCTATCTTAATATGTTGTGAGTTTTGTTTCGTGTATAATCTAGAGATTCACATAGTTATTAATATTATTTTGTTGCTATTCTTATGTTTTAAATAGTTATTAGGAAAAAGATATTTTTAAATTTAAAAATTTGTAGCTATGACTGCTTAGTTCAATTTCCACCGTGTATGTGCACTGTATACAATTGGTTCATTTATTTCGAGGTTTTCTATCTCTCTCTGATTCCTGAAAGAAAACTGAGGGTCTTGGGCGGTGATTTCGTTCAAAGATGTCCGAGCAAATTTACCTTTCGAATCTTGCTCGAGGTAGGACGGTTAAGTACATTCGGGTGAAGATTCTGAGTCTTTGGAGGGTTCGCCTCTACGGATTTAGGTGTAAAACAGAAATGCTTCTTGCCGACGAGCAGGTGCGTGTGTCTTTGTCGTTTTTTCTTTTTATCGGTTGGTTTGTTGATTTTGGGTGGATCTACTAGATTATTTGATAGTTTTGCTTATTTTATTATAAATCTTTAAGGAATATTTGTCTTTGGTTTGTGATTTGTTGTTTAGTTGTGTTAAGAAATATTTTATTTTTGTTGATTTGCATGTACCTAGGGGACAAAAATTGAGGGTACAATCGGTTGTGGTCCTTTCCATAACGTTGATATGAGGGAGTTAAGGGAAGATGCGTGGTATACTATTTCTGACTTTGTTGTTTCTGTTCCGATCCGGAGGACCCCGAACACACTTCACCCTTTCCATATCAAGTTCCACAGTGATACAAAGATGACATTGATTTATAATCTATCCTCGCTCAATTTTTTGGTGTTTGCAAAATATTCTGTCATTAAGAGGAGGCTTTTGGAGGCAAATCGTCCCTTTGGTGTGTCACATTCTTTTTATTAGCTAATCTCTTTTTTGGTTTCTATTAATGTTTGAAGTATCTTTAGTTTTTTATTTGTTAGATGTTCTGTGTTGTTAGAAACCTCTTATGTCTCTATTGGTATGATTTGTAGTGATATGTGTTCTTTTTGTGAGTTTGCTAGATTTATGTGGAGTAGTGGTCTATGTGTCCGAAATCAAAAGGATGACTTATGTTCCCGGAGAGTATGATGCAAGTACTGCATGCAATTATCTATATTTCCGTCTCATGGATCAGAAGTAAGTCTATGAATTTGATTTTGTGTTGGTGCTATATTTAGTCCATGGTTATTCTTGGTTTTGTTTGTGATTATGTAGAGTTTATTTAAAGACTGTCACTGATCTTAAGTGTTTTTGAACGGTGATTAATAAAACAGAGGTAGGGAGATGCCATGTTTTGCGCTTGGTCATTATGCTGCTGATTTTATGAATGTGTGGACAAGCCGAGGCTACCAGGCTTCATTCCGTTATCAACCTGTTTTCTGTGTGTTGCGTTTCTGGAAAGTCGATGAGTTCATGGGTATGCATTTGTTGTATTGGTGTCGAATATATTATAGATAGTATATATAAAGGGCTTATTCAAATTGTGTTGATGTGGCTATAGGTGAACCTTCTATCTCCACCAGAATTGGTTGTTCTAAGATATATCTTGAGCCAACATTATCGGAGATCAAGGACTTGAGGATGATGTAAATGATTATTGTGATTTTTTAGTGTTTATATATGTAGTTTGGTTTTGTTATGGGTTCAAATTTATTATTTTGTTTAATTTGATAAATTTTATTCTCAGGTCTGTTTTTATAGCTAGGGTAACATGGGCTATTGAAGAAGATGAGGATTGTGATGACGCCGGTGAAGTTGTTGATCAGAATTTTTAATGTTCTTGGTGTAAATCAAGAATTATATCCCTATTTCCGTAGTGTGCATAAACATGGATACTCTCTTCTGTTGGTTTAATTTCTTTTTGTAAAAATCTCTTCTTCTTGTGTTATGTTATTATATGTCATGTTGAGATATTTATTTGGGCTTTGTAACAATTATCTTTTGTGTTCGAGTTTTAAATATGTCGTTATCTTTAGATTCGTTGAAGTTATCTAAACTACTTTATAGATTTTCTAATTATTTTATATTGTATATTAGCTTGTGGTAGAGATTATGTCAGATTTTTGATGTATGACTTGTGTTGTCATATCTTGCATGGTTTGTAATAATTGCACAGCCGAAATATGGATATTTGCTGTTTCCAATCATCAAATCTTCTGAACGGATAAAAATATTTTTATTTAATTATTGATTATTCAGTAATCGATGCTACATTAGATTAATTTCTAGGTTAGTTGTAATATACTTCCAATTCCACTCATTAATTCACGCTGCTACTTACAAAAAAAAAAAAAAACCAGAGAATAAAAAAAACTCTTCGGTTTCTTGCTTCGTCTTTTCGGATTATCGAGATTTCTTATTTAAGTATCTATAGCCAGTGATCAATTTTAGTTGTTTCCTTCTCCATGGCTTACTTCCATGATGTTTCGATTTTGCGCCCTTGTATTACGGGTTGGCACATACGAGTGAAGGTTCTGCGCATGATTAATGTTTGCATAAATCCTAGGAATGCTCTCCGTTTGGTTCTGGTGGATGATAAGGTACTTTGGTTTTGTTTTATATAGATTTGATTTGAAAATGCTAATTCGTCTTAGTTACTAAACAGACTATGTCGTGTGTCTAGGGTTTTAAGATCGATTGTTGGATTAATGGTGAATATGCGAAACATTATGCTGGGTTTTTGAAAGAAGATCGATGGTTTTCTTTTACGGAGTTTCGTGTTCTTGAGAACTCTGATAGAGTCAGGCTTACCAATCATCCTTTCAGAATGTCTATCTTTGGAACGACTGTCGTTCTTCCCGCCGATCCACCGTCGGTTGAACCCCGTGACTCCTTTACTCCGTTTAGTTCGATAATTGACGGAACGGTTGACGAGAGTGTCTTGATTGGTAAGTTATATATAATGCTCATTTTGTTTGTTGTGTTTGGAAATACCTGTCTGAATTATAGTTGTGTCTGTTTCTTAACTAGATTTGATCGGGGTTTTGTCTGATGTTGGTGAATTGGTGAATGTCGGGACAAATCCATCAGATCTCACTGGCTTCAGACTGAGCTTTCGGATTCGTGGGCCTTGGTTAGTAAATAGATATTTTCTCCCTTTGTGAATTTTGTCTGGGTATTGTCCTGTTTGGTGTTAAATGTTAATTATATCATTTCTTATTTTTGTTGTTTTGTTTGTGTTTTCTTGAATAAATATAAAGCGGGAATGCTATCGATGGTTTGGTGTCTGGACGCTCAGCGGTGGAGTTCCGAAAGCACTATGACTTGTGTGTTTCGAAGCCTTTGGTCTGTATTATGCGTCTGTGGAAGGTAGACAGATATTTCGATGGACCAAAGAATGTTAGGATTGTTAACAAGGGGCTGATTTCTAAGGTTTTGCCATATCCTGATGTTCCTGAGGCTGCTGAATTTTGCACTATGTCGGTATTCATTTACTATATTCATTATTATTTTATTTTTTATTTTTTGTTTTTGTATCTGATTTTTTGTTTTGCTGCTTTGTCTTAGGTCCTCATGTGTTGGTGTGACAAGTGATTCGAACTAGGACATTAACGGTGGATGTGTAGTGTGATTCGTCTGGACGTTGCCTGTGTGACTCTTTTGTGTATATCGGAAATGTTAACTGTTTGTTTTTGGTTTTGTACTCCGATCATCTTGGTTTGTATGAATATGAACCCAGGATAATGTTCTCCTTTATGCGGTATTGATATATATCGTATTTGACATATGATAATCTTCTGTTTTTATGAATGATGGTATGTTTTGTAGTTAGTTTCAACCATATTCGCTAGATTTAAACGGTCATATATATAGATAGATTATATATATGTATATATTTTTAAAAAGTATATATAGATAAAAGGTTGAATTTATTTTCGATAGTATTTGATAGATTTCCGTTTTAGTGAAGATTTTATTTATGATATATTCTGTTTTAGTGGAGATTTATCTTATCATAAGTAAATTGTTTTGATCAAAAAAAAAGTAAATTGTTTTATTTAGTATGTTGATATTGTTCAATTTCTATATTTTATATTTGTGAATCTTCCTAAACTAAATACTCGCCTATATATATTATACTTGGTATATATATATATATATATGTATAATAAATAATATTCTCGCACTTTTCTTTATTCCGCAAAATTTGTTTCTATTATGGCTCATCTTCTCTCTAATGCCATCAGGAACTCGATTCGTAAAAGAGAATGTTTTTTTAGTGTTTCTGATTTGAATCCCTTTGTTCATGAGTGGAAGATTAAAGTTAAAATACTAAGAAAGTTTTATTTGTATGAGACGTTGGAACTAATATTGGTGGATGAAAAGGTAAACTAATGTATATTGGGCTTTGTCTCAATCTGTATCCAATCTAATGTTTCTTCGTAATTTCGGGTAATCTATAATTTATCGATTGACATGCCTTTTTTCCTTTTACCGTCTTAGGGTCAAAAGATTCATGCTGTAATAAACAAGGAGTATGAGGATCGGCGCACCTCGAAAATTGTTGAGGGCAATTGGATAAGTATAACTAATTTTGATTTGGTTCCTGTTACAGGAGCTTTTAGACCGGTTCCCCATCGTTTTAAGATTGTATGGAATTCAGGCACAACGATTAAGGACATTCGACCATTGTGTTCCGGTGATTTCTTTTCGTTTGTCGCTTTCGAGGATATCAAAAGTGGTTCTTTGGACCCTACTTTATGTGTTGGTAATATCAAATTTTCTTATTGTTAATGTGTTTAGTGTAATTGATAATATTTTATCATGTGTTGATGTAGGAGATTGTTTTGCTTTTTGTTTTAATATTATCGTGTGCAATTTTATATGTAGATCTAATTGGACGTGTCGTGAGGGTTGGTAATGGAAGAGAGTCCGGCCCACCTGCTTCTGATTGGAACGAGTTATTTTTGGAACTGGAAAACGAAGAGTGAGTTTCTTTGTTGTTAACTGTTTTTTTTTTCTGTTATCTTGCGTTTTGTTGTGAATATATTTATTTATATATATTAATATATAAATATTTATATCACTGTGGTCTCAAGGGGTGAGCGTCTGCAGTGTCGTTTACCAAATGAATACTCGAATGCGTTCTTTAACGAATGGAGGAATTGTCTTGATAACATCATCATATGTGTATTGAGGTTTGCGAGGCTAGAAGTTACTCGAGGTAATTCGATTGACATTTCCTGCATGTGATTTTTATTTTTCTGTCGTGTGTTGGATTTAAATATATTATTTATTTGTGTTCAATTTATTTAATGCGTTATTGTTTTTTTGTTTATTCTTTGTTTGGTTATTAGATTTCTGGAGAGCTACCACTGTATACACATGTACCAGGATTTTGCTAAATTATCGATGTGTTGAAGTTACAAGAATGAGGGATGTGTTTTACGATAGAGGGGAAGCGGACGATTAGTTTTCAAAATGGATTTTGTATGCTTTTGGCTTCACATTTATCACTAATAATTTCTTATTCTGGCTTTGGCATTTTATTCGAGCGATTTGGTTTAAGTTCTTAATGTTAGTAGTTGGTGTATTCTTTTATGCAAACAAATTAATCGTTATACTTTATCATAAAGTTAGTTAGTGAATTGGTTTCTCTTTCTCTCTCTCTTTTCGGCCCGTTATCACGCATGTGGTCCTAATAAAATGGATTTGGAAGATGCAAATATATATGACTAATTCAAAATTTATATAGTGTTCGTGGTAAGATTTGTATTTTTTTTTTGGGTTAATAATGGTGTACCACTTACTTTTTATTTGCTTACCTTTTTTTGTTCTTTTTATGGATGTTGTTGGTAAGGTCGAGAACGTGAGTGAATTATATTTTGTTCCTTTAGTCGGCTCCTCCGGAGGATGTTTTGAAATCTTATTTGATTTGCGTAATTCAGAGTATGGTGTATTGTTTCTATTCGCATTTTTTAAAAAATGGGATAGTAACAAATCAACGATTTCGATAAACCTTAACTTTATACGATTGACATTATAGTACAACAGCAATATTGCCTAGCGACGATGTTGTTTTAGAATCTAGCATTCCTACGGTAAGCAATATATTCTTATAACAGAAAAAGATAGAATATCGAATCTATTATATTCTGATTAATCCAATAAAGTTAAATTTCTATATTATAAGATACTGTTATGAGATTTTTAAAATAAAATATAAGATTGTTTAGGCCGATGAAAATATAATATTATGGATATTAACAATATCAATTTATGCGGAAAAATAAATTGCCTTTTTTAAAAATGTGATAGTAACAAATCAACTGTTTCGATAAACCTTAACTTTATACGATTTACATAATGGTAAAATAGCAGTTTTGTCCAGCGACAATATCGTGTGGGTATCTAGCGTTTCCATGGTGAGCAATATATTCTGATAGCATAAAAGGATATTATATCGAATTTATTGTATTCGTTTGAATCTAATTAGGTAAAATTCCAATTTTATAAGATACTGTTATGGCATTTTTTAAATATAATGTTAATTTGCGTAGACCGTGAGACCAATGAATATCCCTGACATTATTTATTAATTATTAACCTCCTTATTTGGGTATAAATAAAGGTGCGCGTGTCCCCTAAACGATCACCTCTTGATCGATTAGATAGCATTCTCTCTGTTTCTTCAGTCGTAAAATGTCTCAAAATTCCTCACACGATATCACAAGTGACGTAGACCAACCGGATGTTTGTGTTGATTTTGCTGATTTAGGCCCCGGCATGGTTAATATGAGGGTTAAGGTGAGAATTATTAGGAGGTTTGTGTGTCCTGCGTATGGCGCTAGGTTCGTGGATTTCGTACTGGAAGATCCAAAGGTACATAATTATATGCTATCATCAAAACGTTTATACTGTATGTATCCTAATTAGTCCTTTATTTGTTTCATTAGGGTCAAAAGATACATGCTGTAATTGGTGGGGACGTCGCGCAACGGTTCTCATCTATCCTCATAGAAGGCAATTGCATAACTTTATCCGACTTTGTTGTACGAATGGCTCTCGGAAGGTTTAGACCGTCTTCGCATAGATTTCGACTTGGTTCAAACGCTCTCACTTCGGTCAATTTAATAAGGCCTTTCTCTCAAAGTGATAATTTCCATTTCGCGAAGTTTAGTGATATCAAAGAAGGACACCTAAATCCTTGCTTCTGTGTTGGTAAGTGTTGTGCGTTACATCGTTTAAAGTATTTTTAATTTAGATTGTTTATCACCATCTGTATATTGAAACGCACAGATTTGATTGGGCGCCTTCTGGTTACTTTTGATTTTCGACGATCGGAGTCGAATCGTGTTAACCATCGCTTTTTTTTTCAGATGAAAGACCGAAGGTATGAATTAAATTCTTTATAATAATATGAAAACGGAACGGCTGTGACTCATTTTCTTTTTCGTGCTTAAGTGGTGTACGTCTAATTTTCCGATTGCCGGATGTCTTTGTTGATTCGTTTATGAATGAACGGAAGAAATGGATTGGTGATTTCCAAATTCTCATCGTCAGATTCGCTAAATTGGAAGTCGTCAAAGGTCCTACCATTGCATTGTTACAAATAATATTTATATAGTTTTCTCTGTTTGTTTTAAACTCGAGTTATTTTATTTTCTAGGCAATGTTACTGCTACTACAGCTTGCACGTGCACTCAATTCTTCTTCGATCATGAATGTCCTGAGTTTTTGGTGATGCGGAGGTTCTTTACCCGTAAGTGAGAACCGCTGATAGTATTGGTTACGGAGCTAATGTGCTGGTTTTATTTTTTATGCATTGATACTTGCATGTGTTTTAATTTTTACTTGGTTTTTTATTATTATACAAGTTTTGTAGGCAGAAATGCCAAGATTTTAAATATTCCAGTGACGCAATTTATATATTTTATGTTGCCATTTTATATCTAAACGTAAATGATTTATTTTAGTCAACCGTCCCGACGTGGGATTATATCGTACTATCGTTAGATATTTGAACGTCAACCTCATCCATCGTCGTTTTTGTTCACTCATGACAGACATAAATTATACATGATATTTTTGTAAATATATGTGCATGCGTACAAGTATATGCATTAAAAATATTGATATATATACATATCGTAATTAATATAATGCTACTACTGTATACGTATTAAAACGTAAATACACTTGATAAATGAAAGTTATAACCATATAATGACGTCCTTAATATGATATTTATGATCAATATTATTGTTATAAATTTATTTTCAATATAAGTTTGGTATGATTATAGAGATATATGTAATATTTTCCTTTTTAATTCGGATTTCGTTAAAATATGTTAAAAGTTGAATATATCTAAAATGTAAGCTTACTTTGTTTTGATCTTTCCAAAAAAGAGATTGCCATTATAAAGTAGCCCTAATTACTATTTGCTTTCGAACTCAAAATAGTATAAATTGTTGCGTCGATAGATATTACGCTTCACGGTGTCTATATTATGGCGAGGATAAACTTATTTCATGACATGTCGCGGTTAAATTCTTGCAAGTATGACTGGGCTCTCCGCATATAAACAAATACCAAAAAAGAAGTCCATAATTCATATAAAATGTTTTATATATTATAATAATAAACTTTATATAGAGATACATAGATTCGTAATAATAGTTGTTTCTTCATTCTTCTAATATCCCATGTGCCCGACAAGCTTCTTCGTATGTTGGATAAACAATACCTCCGTGAGTCCTGACTTCTTCGTCACATGTAGGTCCTCTTAACATTCCTGCGAGCCTTTTCAAGTGACGATTGTTGTTAATCTTACGCGAAACATACATTACTCCTCCTCTGGGGGGTCCTCTTTTCCTTGGCCTAAATTGTTTTTTGGTCCTATCCCACGTGAAATGATTTGGTATTTCGTTGAATGTTAATTGTCTAGCCATCGAGTTGATTTTATTTAGATTCAACCATGCCTTGAACACTTGATCTTCGTCGTGATTATCACCCATAATTCGGTGCCTTATGATTTGATGTATAGGTTTTGTTATATATATAAAGATGCTATAGGTTTAGGTTAGATGTCACGCCGACGTGGTGTTATATATAGGGCTCCTTAAAATATAAAATCGATAACATTTAAATATAAAATATTTTAGATAATATTAAACTTTATATATAGGGTTTCCATTGTGAATGTAAATTTTATATTTTTTCATTTGGCAATTATCTATAAAATTAGTTGATCGGAATATATATATATTCCTCTATGGTATTTTTTGATTAAATAGTTATATGTTAACATACCTTTGTTTTGATAAGTTTATATCTTATTGTATCTTTCCGATTGTCAACTACAAAAATTATAAAATATTCTTAAGATAAGCTTAAATTTTGATCAAATATAATGTCGTTCTATTGTGGATGTAAATTTTCTGTTTTTCGTTTGGCAATGTTATAGAAAAGTTAATGGAAATATCTATTTTGTTTAATAAAAAAATATTTTATTCTATTGTTAAATGTTAATATTCCTTTGCTGTGATAAGTTTATATCTTATTGTATCTTTCCGAACAATATCTACCAAATTTAACGATGGGAATTCGTTTTGTTTTTATATATATATATATATATATATATATATATACATAGTTTTGCGGTTGGTTCTGTTATACTAAAGTGTTTCCTTGCGTTCAGATGGCTCGTCCCCGAAGTTCCATCTGTGTATCTGATCTAATTCCTTCTATGAATGAAAGAATGATGGGAAGATTCATAATAATTAGAAGATTTCGTTGCTCTTCACGTTTGGACACGTTGGAGCTAATACTAGCCGATGAAAAGGTACCTCGAGGCTATTCATTAAAAGCATGCAAAATCTATAAACGATTCTGATTCGTTACGACATGTTCTATCTTAGTTTTGATTTTTTTAACCGTTCCTTCGGTTGTTTCTAGGGTGACAGGATACAAGCTTCAATTGGTTTGGATTGTTTGGCTTATGATTCGAGTAGACTTGTCGAAGGAACGTGGATATTTATAAAAGATTTTGGCTTGGTCGACGCTGTTGGGTCTGTTAGGCCAACTAGGCATGCCTATAAAATTCTTTGGAATCTATCGACTTCTTTTAAGAGAACTGTGGTTACTGCTTCTGTTGACTATTTTAAGTTTGTACGTTTTGAAGATGTTCTTGCTGGTTTAGTCGATCCATGTGTTTGTGTTGGTAAGTTTAGCTCTTTTGTTTGGTATGTTCAGTAAATATTGCATGTGAACGTGATATTGTCGTCGTTTGTTTTGTGTAGATTTGATTGGTCGTCTCATGTGTGTTGGAAATTATGACGAGGATGAGGGAGTGAATAGTACGTGGGAGCAGATATATTTGGAGTTAGAGAATGTTAGGTGAGTTCTAAACTTGGTTTATATATCTTCGGTGTGAGGGGATTTTGTGTAGTTGATTATAATGCTTTAAATATACCAGGGGTATTCGTATTCGCTGTCGCTTGCCGAAGGGGTATGCCACGAAATTTTTTTCTGGTCTGAAGACTTGTGCTGATAACATCATCCTGTGTGTGATGCGGTTTGCTAGACTAGAGCTTTCTCGAGGTACTTATTTAAACACTAATACATTGTGTACGTGTTTATTCGTTTAGTCATGATTTGTCTATTGATATATTAGGTCATATGAGGGCTACTACTCTGTGTACCTGCACAGAACTTTTATTCAATCCTTCGTGTGATGAAGCTTCGAGGATGCGTCTTGCTTTTGCTTCTGTGGAGAGAAAACTATTTTGAACCCTTGATTTCTTATAATACTTAGTTGGTGTTTTGTTTTTGTTTTTTTTTTTTTTTTTTTTGTGATTCAAAGATATATGTTATTCGACAATTGAGTTTTTTAAAATATCACGGTTTGCATCTTATTCCTTGACTATTTAATCGATTTTATATATATGTGTTTATTGTCTAAATATCCAGTGAGCGTAAAATATACATACCAATTAATTGTTTTTATGTTGTGTCTTCGGAAAAATTTGACATTTAAAATTACATCCGAATATTATCATTTAGATAACTACAATATATACAAGATGCAATATTCGTGAAACGGGCATAATTTAAAAAATAGTATATTTTTGTTTTGAACGGATTTATACGGAATATATAAATAGACAAATCATGAACTAAACGAATAAACACCTAATATATCAATAGACAAATCATGACTAAACGAATTGCCCCGTAGTGGTGGAATTGGTCTATGTGAAATTATTGTCTGATTCTTTGCAGGCTAAAAGATGCCCTGTTGGTTTGGATTGATGGTACTCGATAGGTCTTGTATTTCTATGCATGGTCAAATCTATGCGTATCTCGATAATGTCTTTATCAGTTTTTGTGGTTTTTCCGATGCAATGCATTGTAACGATAAATAAACAATGTAATTGTGCTTGCGTTTTAATTTGAAAATATGTATTTTTAAAAAAACGTTCTTGTCTTTATATAATTGGGAATTTTTTGGTTTAAATTTGCAGCACATGAAAAAAATCTCAGTCACTAAAAAAAAAAATGGATGAGCATGTCGACGATTTAAAACCGATTAAGCTTTGTTGGTCTATCCAAGTTAAGGTTCTTAACAAATGGCGTGAGAGATCTGAAGCCGGTTATCGAACTTTACGCATGATTTTGTGTGATAAAAGGGTAATAGCGTTTGTTTAAGATTATTGATGTTTATCGTATGTTGATGTTATGTTCTTATATACATTTGGCGTTCTGTTTTTATCATAGGGTTCTATGATTGAGGCTAAAATCAATTCCGAACTCATTACTGAGTATGATTCCGAGTTCAAAGATGGTGACTGGATAGCTCTTCATCATTTCGAATTAGATTTGGTAACTGGGGATATGAGAACTACGCGTCATGATTATCGGATCAATTTTCTTCCTTCGACAATTTTGAATCTGATACCTGACAAAGACGATCTTCACTATGCACTATATCCATCCTCTTTCCTTGACGTTTTGGATGATAAACTCATAAGAACTTACCTGATAAGTAAGTATATATAATATTCTTTGATTTTGTTCATGTATTCTGCTTTTTAATTTTTATTTTTCTTCTCTCTTTTTACCACTAGATTTGAT
This sequence comes from Arabidopsis arenosa, assembly GCA_905216605.1. Lineage (NCBI taxonomy): Eukaryota > Viridiplantae > Streptophyta > Magnoliopsida > Brassicales > Brassicaceae > Arabidopsis > Arabidopsis arenosa. The sequence continues at coordinate 15,714,511 of LR999451.1, forward strand.
TGGGTATGTGGTTGATATCGACGACATAAAATACTCTGACCCAAGTAAACGAAGCGCTGGTTATGCGATGACGTCTTTCAAAATTAAGGACGCAAAGTGAGACTTATTAATTTTACCTATATTCGTAACATTGCTACGTGTATAGAGGGGCTAATGTTTACATTTGTTTGTTGTAGGAATTATGTACTGCCGTGTGTTGCTATCGGAGATCTTGCTGAGCATTTTCACGATGAGTGGAAAAGGACTAGGAGTTCGCGGGTTGTTTGTGTTTTGCGGTGGTGGGGAATCTATAAAGTTTCCGGTATGTATCTAATTTATGTTTTGTTTATTTGTAACGGCCGTTTGTCTGTATAGCTCCCGTAAAATGTTTTAAGCTCTATAATTCTGATAATTTAATAAGTTCGATGTAACGTATTAATTCAGGACATATGGTTATCCAATCGGTTGGTAGATGCAGTCGTTTGGATCTTGATCCTGATATGCCTGAGGTTGCTGATTTCCGAGTAAAGTAAGAAGTTTGATGTTAATTTTATGTAATTCAGCATTTGGAGTTGTTTAGGTCTGGTAATTGATTTGTTATTTCCGTTGTAGGTCGTCTGCTTCGAAAGGCTCTTCGCGGTCTAGAGACTGAGAGGAAGTTCATGTGTTCCGGAGCAGTGCTTGAAAGGGATCAACTTTGGATCTCCTGTTTAACTTAAATGTTTGTTGTTTTTAATTTCTATCTTTGTTGTTTCTAATTTTCTAAAAACGATCGGATTTGGATAATGGAAAATCTTGTATGAAAATTATGCTTTATCACTATAGCGTTAATTAATTTGAACCATTTACACTGTATACACGATGTGTTTATTTGAATAACAAAATTTTATTAAAAAAAATCAACGGTCATTCGTGCAAAATCAATCTTCTTGGGAGTAAAAAAAAGCCTAAATAAACAGCCAATCAATAAATTCCTCTTTGATGTATGTGATAGCACATTACTGTTCATTAATAGTAAGTTTCCAGTTCTGATAAGGCAATAACACCTTTAAAATAAACACACGATGTTTGAACTTTAAATATATTTGTGCTTTTTTTGGTATATGTGTTTTTATCTCCTTTTGATCTCTAAATTATAGAAAACGAAAGATCAGTGTTTTATGAACATGGCTGCTACATTAAAATTTGCTGATCTAAACGTCGGACAAGATAAGTGTGTTGTGTGTGTTAAGATCCTTGCTCTGTGGATCCCTAACGAGGATAGGCTCGGCCGTGTTTGCAAAATGATACTAGCTGACGAGGAGGTATTCCATCTATAACATCAATTTTCTTACTTTATTGGTAATTTTGTTCGCAAGCTTTGAATTTAATTTCAAATCTGTTTGAAATTTTAGGGTGTTAAGATTGAGTCAACTGTTCCCCATCCTCATTATTCCAAGAGGTTCGAGAAGATTCTTGAGCAGGGCCGTTGGTTTCTTTTTGAAGATTTTAGGGTCGTTACTAATCCAGAAGTCTTGAGGAACACTGCTTGTCCTTATATAATCCAGTTCACTTGCAAAACTAAAATTGAACCGATTTTGGGAAAAAAAGAATCTGGTTTCTTTAATTTTATATCGTACACAGATATCATTGAGGGGAGAAATCTCAAACTTGATCTTCCTGTTGGTAATGTACTCGATTTACCTCATAATATTGTCCGTAGTCCGTTAATTCTTATATATGTTGTATCTTTATTTCAGACCTTTATGGAGTCATCATCAGGATCTCGAGGGTTAAAAGACTTCCTTATGTTGCTAACTGGGATGAGGTTGGTAAACAACCTAATTATCGCAATTTTCAGATCGTTGATGCAGAGTAAGTGTAAATCGATGTTACTTTTGTGTATGGCGTGATCTAAGAATTTAATTAATACTTAGTTTTATTGTGTACAAAGAGGTACGGTGATAAACTGTTGTGCAATGAAGAATCATTGCACTGAGCTAACAAAGATGTGGAATGAGGCAAATTATGACATTAGAGTACGTGGGTCTACGGTCTTTTGTGTGCTAAGGTTTTGGATGATCTCTGGATTAGAAGGTATGTAACGTGCATTTACCATCGATTATTTTTATATTGTTAGTGTTTTGTTTTAGTCGTTTGATATATAAAATCATCGTTTCTTATTCGTATAGCCGAAAGATGTGTTACCAGTGGAGATGGGTGCTCGCAGCTCCTACTGGATCCTGAAATTGCTGAACTTGAAGATGAGATATATATGTACTTTTCCTTATAACTCTTTGTCCGATCATATAAAATTATTATTATTACTGGTTTTGTTTGTTTTGATTTTATTGACTCTGACTTTCTTGCTCTTCTGTTGTGTGTAGTGCCAAATTCACAAGCCAGTTTTATAAAAAAAAGGCTGATCCGGAGAGTGAAGATGAGATTGACTGGGGGATACCAATTCAGCGTAATTGGTAGATGGTTATCGAAACATCGTGTCATCCATCTGTGCTATTACTTGCGCTAATATAATTGTAATAATCTATGGAACTGCGAACTACAAGAAACCATGTGGTTTCTTCTGTCTGATTTACGATTTACTCTTTGTTGGATGTTGATCAGATAACTTTCCTCTTTGTTTTTTTTTTGGTGGGAGATTTATTATTTTTTCCCTTTCTGTTCGGTTTATTTTGCCACCAAATACGTTCGGATTGTTTAGACAAATGACAAACTGTTATTCCGTAGTTGGGCTTTGGCCCATGAACGTAAGATTCAGTAAAATGTTAATTTTCACATGTATAAAATCTATACGTTATAATGCTGAGGTATCAATTTCACAAATAAACTGGATATTTATCAACAATAAGTACATTAATATGTAGTGATATGGTCGTATTCTTATTGTAAACTAACCCACATGTTGATTTCTGTACGCACATCTTGATTTCCTTTTTTAAGAACTATAAAATGGTAACTACCTTAACCGGTTTTGTATATTTTCTATAATACTTTCGATTTGTCGTCCACGATATGGCAAATTATCATTTCGTTATTGGGCTCTGGCCCATGCATTTATGGTTCTGTAAAATGTCAACTAATCACATATGTTAAAACAGATCTATATAATATCGTAAAGTTAGATTTCATCTTTCGGGATATTAGTTTATATAATATTTAATATTCTGTAGCGATAAGGTCGTATTCCTTATTTTGTAAAAATACGAATGTTAATTCCCTTTTTTTTTGGAACGCTAAAATGATAACTACCTTTAACTTATTATAGAGATAAAACCGAATAAGTTTTTAATAATATTTGTTGACATTTAATTCACGGTTGGTGATATATATGCATGTATTTTCGGGTGGAGATATCACGAAAAAAGTATATAAATACTGGCATCGTTCTCTTTTCTTTATCATCCAAGTTATAATATATCTTCGCTCTGCCTCGACTTAGGGATTTTGTATTTTTACGGATGGAGCCGTATCCTCTTTCGAAGCTGAATCCTGATACCAGCGAGTGGCGTATTCGCGCAAAGGTTCTTGCTATTTTGGCAAGAGTACTACGATCATTATTCGACGGTTTGACGTCGTGTTGGTCGATGATAAGGTATAACTCATGTTCTGTGGATTATTGTTTTTTAGTATAGTTTGCATGTATAAGTCGTAGTGTAATCAATGTGTTGTGTATATCGTATCTCAGGGTGGGAAAATCCACGGTATCATACCTATGGAGCTTATGCCACAGTTTTCGTCGAGAATCGTGGAGAACCGATGGATAGTGATAACAGATTTTATTTTGAGACCTGTCGTGGATGCGTTGAAGCCTGTTGCTCATAGATTTGAGCTGGTATTTCATAAAAAAACATTATGCGATACTCTGCAGGAGAGATCGGGTGATGGTTTCTATGATTTCGTGGATTTTGGGATAATCCTAAATGGGTCGCATGATACGTCCATTTGTGTTGGTATGGTTTTTATCAGTTGTTTCTTTTTTTATAAATTAG
>LR999451.1:15738478-15761021 GCA_905216605.1 Arabidopsis arenosa
TAGTGTTTTTTTGGAGTCAAATATGACTAGATCTCGTGTTTATGATTGGGTTTAAGAACTAGAAACCGCAACGGGATCCCAAAAGCTGAGTAGTGTTTTTTCCATTTAAAGCTCCAAAACCGGAAACTCATAGGACTTCGGCCACACCCACAAAGATTGAGAAGCAATAAGAAGCTTGGTTATTGTTTTTTGGAGTCAAATATGACTAGATCTCGTGTTTATGATTGGGTGTAATAACTAGAACCGCAACCGGATCCCAAAAGCTAAAGTAGTGTTTTTCCGTCTAGAAGCTCCAAAACCGAAAACTCATAGGACTTTGGCCACACCCCAAAGAGTTGAGAAGCAATAAGAAGCTTGGTTAGTGTTTTTGGAGTCAAATATGACTAGATCTCGTGTTTATGATTGGGTTTAAGAACTAGAACTACAACCGGATCCCAAAAGCTAAGTAGTGTTTTTCCGTTTAGAAGCTCCAAAACCGAAAACTCATAGGACTTTGGCCACACCCACAAAGAGTTGAGAAGCAATAAGAAGCTTGGTTAGTGTTTTTGGAGTCAAATATGACTAGATCTCGTGTTTATGATTGGGTGTAAGAACTAGAACCGCAACCGGATCCCAAAAGCTGAAGTATTGTTTTTCCGTTTAGAAGCTCCAAAACCGAAAACTCATAGGACTTTGGCCACACCCACAAAGAGTTGAGAAGCAATAAGAAGCTTGGTTAGTGTTTTTGGAGTCAAATATGACTAGATCTCGTGTTTATGATTGGGTTTAAGAACTAGAACCGCAACCGGATCCCAAAAGCTAAAGTAGTGTTTTTTCCGTTTAAAAGCTCCAAAACCGGAAACTCATAGGACTTCGGCCACACCCACAAAGATTTGAGAAGCAATAAGAAGCTTGGTTAGTGTTTTTGGAGTCAAATATGACTAGATCTCGTGTTTATGATTGGGTGTAATAACTAGAACCGCAACCGGATCCCAAAAGCTAAAGTAGTGTTTTTCCGTCTAGAAGCTCCAAAACCGAAAACTCATAGGACTTTGGCCACACCCACAAAGAGTTGAGAAGCAATAAGAAGCTTGGTTAGTGTTTTTGGAGTCAAATATGACTAGATCTCGTGTTTATGATTGGGTTTAAGAACTAGAACTGCAACCGGATCCCAAAAGCTTAAGTAGTGTTTTTCCGTTTAGAAGCTCCAAAACCGAAAACTCATAGGACTTTGGCCACACCCACAAAGAGTTGAGAAGCAATAAGAAGCTTGGTTAGTGTTTTTGGAGTCAAATATGACTAGATCTCGTGTTTATGATTGGGTGTAAGAACTAGAACCGCAACCGGATCCCAAAAGCTAAAGTAGTGTTTTTTCCGTTTAGAAGCTCCAAAACCGAAAACTCATAGGACTTTGGCCACACCCACAAAGAGTTGAGAAGCAATAAGAAGCTTGGTTAGTGTTTTTGGAGTCAAATATGACTAGATCTCGTGTTTATGATTGGATGTAAGAACTAGAACCGCAACCGGATCCCAAAAGCTGAAGTAGTGTTTTTCCGTCTAGAAGCTCCAAAACCGAAAACTCATAGGACTTTGGCCACACCCACAAAGAGTTGAGAAGCAATAAGAAGCTTGGTTAGTGTTTTTGGAGTCAAATATGACTAGATCTCGTGTTTATGATTGGGTTTAAGAACTAGAACCGCAACCGGATCCCAAAAGCTAAAGTAGTGTTTTTTCCGTTTAGAAGCTCCAAAACCGAAAACTCATAGGACTTCGGCCACACCCACAAAGATTTGAGAAGCAATAAGAAGCTTGGTTAGTGTTTTTGGAGTCAAATATGACTAGATCTCGTGTTTATGATTGGGTGTAAGAACTAGAACCGCAACCGGATCCCAAAAGCTGAAGTATTGTTTTTTCCGTTTAGAAGCTCCAAAACGAAAACTCATAGGACTTTGGCCACACCCACAAAGAGTTGAGAAGCAATAAGAAGCTTGGTTAGTGTTTTTGGAGTCAAATATGACTAGATCTCGTGTTTATGATTGGGTTTAAGAACTAGAACCGCAACCGGATCCCAAACGCTAAAGTAGTATTTTTTCTGTTTAAAAGCTCCAAAACTGGAAACTCATAGGACTTCGGCCACACCCAAAAAGATTTGAGAAGCAATAAGAAGCTTGGTTAGTGTTTTTGGAGTCAAATATGACTAGATCTTGTGTTTATGATTGGGTGTAATAACTAGAACCCCAACCGGATCCCAAAAGCTAAAGTAGTGTTTTTCCGTCTAGAAGCTCCAAAACCGAAAACTCATAGGACTTTGGCCACACCCACAAAGAGTTGAGAAGCAATAAGAAGCTTGGTTAGTGTTTTTGGAGTCAAATATGACTAGATCTCGTGTTTATGATTGGGTTTAAGAACTAGAACCGCAACCGGATCCCAAAAGCTAAAGTAGTGTTTTTCCGTTTAGAAGCTCCAAAACCGAAAACTCATAGGACTTTGGCCACACCCACAAAGAGTTGAGAAGCAATAAGAAGCTTGGTTAGTGTTTTTGGAGTCAAATATGACTAGATCTCGTGTTTATGATTGGGTGTAAGAACTAGAACCGCAACCCGATCCCAAAAGCTAAAGTAGTGTTTTTTCCGTTTAGAAGCTCCAAAACCGAAAACTCATAGGACTTTGGCCACACCCACAAAGATTTGAGAAGCAATAAGAGGCTTGGTTAGTGTTTTTGGAGTCAAATATGACTAGATCTCGTGTTTATGATTGGGTTTAAGAACTAGAACCGTAACCGGATCCCAAAAGCTAAAGTAGTATTTTTCCGTTTAGAAGCTCCAAAACCGAAAACTCATAGGACTTCGGCCACACCCACAAAGATTTGAGAAGCAATAAGAAGCTTGGTTAGTGTTTTTGGAGTCAAATATGACTAGATCTCGTGTTTATGATTGGGTGTAAGAACTAGAACCGCAACCGGATCCCAAAAGCTGAAGTATTGTTTTTCCGTCTAGAAGCTCCAAAACCGAAAACTCATAGGACTTGGGCCACTGATATCTTATGATTTTAACGATTTTTGAGCCTTGTTTTACCTTTAAGTTCTTGCATTTTCATGTCATTTAGGTTGTTTAGATTGCATTTGCATCAAGTTATTTGTCTTTAGGTGTTTGGAGTAGAGACATGAAGAATGGAGTTAAAAGAGGAGTTTTGGACCATAAGAACCCAAGAATTGATCAAGAGAGAAGAAGAAGAAAAGACCAAAGGAAGAAAAGAGCCATAGCGACCAATTGTAGCAGGATGTCTTGCTTGCTACGGATTCCCCTGAAGATGAACACGTTTCCAGAGATTATATCAGGCAACCATATGGACGTCTGCTCCTTGCTACGAATTCCCCTGAAGATGAACGCCTTTCCAGAGTTTATATCAGGCAACCATATGGACGTCTGCTCCTTGCTACGAATCATTTAAGCAGTCAAAACCCGGTTTGTTCCGGGTTGACCCGCTTCATTCATGTTTTCCTATAAATACTCTTAACCTAATCTTAGGTTGGCTTATGTTTTGTTTAGAGATCAAAAACTTCTCTTAAGGTTTCTTTTCTAAGTTTTTGTATGAATCTTTGGTTCTTAAGCTTAAATATCAAGTACTTCTTTTAAATTCTCTTATCTACCTTCTCTAATTATGATTTCACAAAGATCAAACTTATTGCTTTGTGTAATCATGATCATGAGTGAGTAGTCATTTAGAGTTCTTGGGTTAAGGTAGATTAGGATGGTTTAGTTGTTAGGTTATGGAGTTTAGGGCTAGATTACTTAAGATCCTTACTTATTGGTTGTTTATAATGCTAGATTAGCCTTGATCATGTTGATTTAGACTTTAGGGATTTCATGCCCGGAAGGTGTTCGATGAAATTCCCGAACCAAAACCTTTAAGTGCTTTACATTCCTTACCTTTGGAAATTGTTGACTAGGGTGTTAAGAGGCTAGATAGACTTGTTTATAATGCTTGTTAGTCAATTGATTGCCTTTGGAAGAAGTTGATGATTAATTGATTAGTAAATGGACTAATGTCATGGAAATGTGTTAGTGTTGCTTAGTGTTCTATGGCCTAGGGATCATTGCTTATTAGAAGTTGTTTGAAGCTCCATAATCCACTTCTTAATCATTCCTAATCAATTCCCTTTAACCCGAGAATTCGCCTTTAGTTATCGTTTAGTAACTCGTTAATTTTCCGCTTTGTTTACTTTCAAAACTTGTTAGTCTTTTGCATTTTGCTTTCATTTGTTTTGTTTTGCATTGTTTGATTGTTATTTACTTTGTTAGTCATGTTTACAAAACCAAATCATTTTATTAGCCTAGATTAAGCTTTTGCGTGTATTCCTAGTGAGTTGATCAATTGCAAATTGTGGTTCGATATTTAATTGAGTAATAGTACTACATCAATTTGGCGCCGTTGCCGATTTGCAATCGAAATTAGCCATTAGGATTTCGTTGTTTTGCTTGAGACTAGGCACTTTCTTTATATTGTTTCTTAACCTTCTTGTCTTGGTGTTTTGCTCTTTCTCTTGCTAAGGTGTATGCATTTGAGGAGTCACGGTCAAGAACATTTGGTTGAGCGGGTTGACGACATAGGACGGTTTGAGAGAGAGAATTCACGGGCAAGACGAGAAAGGGAACGCATTGAACATCTAGAACGGTTAAGAATGGATCAACAACCTCCACCGGTTGTTGATGGAGATCACGGTCATAATGGAAATGACCAACACAATGGTGCGCAAGTTCCTAACCATGCACCACGAGCTCTTCATCCAATCGGAGCATTTGATGTACCGAACATACATGGAAATAGGAACGGTATTCGAGCTCCTCCGGTTGAGAACAACAACTTCGAAATCAAGTCAAGCCTCATCAACATGGTTCAAGGCTCTAAGTTTCATGGGTTATCAATGGAGGACCCTTTAGATCATCTCGACCAATTTGATATGTTGTGTAGCACGGTGAAGATCAATGGTATCTCGGAAGATGCATTCAAACTTAGACTCTTCCCGTTTTCTCTTGGAAACCGAGCTCGTATTTGGGAGAAGAATTTACCTCAAGGCTCTATTACCTCTTGGGATCAATGCAAAAAAGCCTTCCTCAAAAAGTTTTTCTCCACAACAAGAACGGCAAGGTTGAGAAATGAGATATCTAGCTTCACACAAAAGAACAATGAAAGTTTTTGTGAAGCTTGGGAAAGGTTCAAGGGATACAAAATGCAATGTCCTCATCATGGTTTCTCTAATGAGTCTCTACTAAGCACCTTGTATAGAGGAGTTCTCCCTAAATTTCGGATGTTGTTAGACCCGGCGAGCAATGGAAACTTCTTGGGCCAAGATGTTGAGGATGGTATGTCTTTGGTAGAGAATCTAGCTCAAAGTGATGGTAATTATGGTGAAGATTATGACCGCACTTCAAGGGAACGTAATGAGATGAGTGATCTAAACCGCAAAGAAATCAAAGCTTTGAATGACAAGATAGACAAGATGATTCTTACTAATCAAAAACCGGTCCACTTCGTATCCGAGAGTGATGTCTACCAAGGCTATCAAGAAAACATGGAAGGTTGTCTTGAGGGACAAGAAGAAATCAATTATGTTGGAGGACAAGGCTACAATAAGTTCAATCCCAACTATAGAAACCATCCAAACCTCTCTTATCGAAGCACTAATGTGGAGAACCCACAAGATCAAAGCTACCCACCCTTAAAACCTCCCGGTTTCACCCAACAACCCAACTATCAACTTAAACCTCAAGGGAACTACCAACCAAAACCTCAAGCCTACCACCAACACCAAAACCAAGGGAGTTCATCGAATCCTCAACCTCAAGCGGATGATACAAACGCTCTTCTTAGACAACTTCTAGATGGGCAAGGAAGAGGAGCAATCGAACTCGCTACACAAATGAAAGGCATGCACACCAAGGTTGATGACATGTATGGTGATCTCAATGCCAAAATCGTGCGTTTGAATGCCCATGTTTATAATCAATCATCATCTACTTCCAAGCGTCCAATGGGAACTTTACCGAGTAAACCGGTACCAAATCCCAAAGAGTATATCAATGCCATAACGCTTAGAAGTGGTAAAGAATTGCCTAGTGGAGAGCTCAATAGGGACATTGAGCCTAAAGAAGGGGAGATAGTGATTGAGATTGAAGAGGATGAGGTATTGAATGAGAAAGTTTGTGAACAAGAAGTTGACGTTGAAGAGGTTGTTGTTGATAAAGGAAAGGGTAAAGTGGTTGAAGAGTCTAAAGAAGATAAGGTCCAAGAGGGAAGCACCAAAAAGGGTAAGAATTTTGCTAAGAAGGAGACTCTCTTTGTGCCTCCACCTTATGAACCAAAGCTACCATTTCCGGGCCGTTTTAAGAAGCAACAATTGGAGAAGTATAGAGCAATGTTTGATGAGCAAATGAAAGAAGTTACTATCACAATGCCTATCATAGATGCATTCTTGTTAAATCCGACTTACAACAAGTTTCTTAAAGATTCGGTATTAGAGAAGAAGAAAACATTGCAAGGTATGGTTCTTTTGACTCATGAATGTAGCGCTATCATCCAAAACAAGATAGTAGCGAAAAAGCTTGATGATCCGGGTAGTTTCACACTTCCATGTGCTCTTGGTCCTCTTTCTTTTGGACATTGTTTATGTGATCTCGGCGCTAGTGTGAGCTTGATGCCTCTTTCGGTTGCCAAACGGTTAGGCTTCACAAGATACAAGGATTGTAGAATCTCACTTGTCCTTGCGGACCGCTCTATTAGAACTCCGGTTGGTTTGCTTGAGGATCTTCCCGTGATGATTGGTCATTTTGAGATACCAACGGACTTTGTGGTCCTTGAGATGGATGAAGAACCGAAAGATCCACTTATATTGGGACGTCCATTCTTGAGAACCGCGGGAGCAATGATTGATGTTCGAAGAGGAAGAATTAATTTGAACTTGGGTAAGGAGGTCTTAACCTTTGATATCAACAAGGTAATGAAGAAACCTACCATTGAGGGTCAAGTATTCTACATTGAAGAGATGGATGCCTTAGCGGATGAGCTTTTGGAAGAACTCGCCTTAGAAGACTCACTCCAAAACACTTTGACGATTAAACAAGGAGAGTTTGGTTTGCTAGAAAGTGATAGTGAAGGCTATGAGAAGATACTTGATTCTCACAAGCCTTCTAATGAAGATGAAACATTCCTTGAGTTGAAAGAGGCTAGTCATGTGATCAACATTGTTGAGGTTGAAGAAGTGACTAACGAGGAGGAAGCTAGCAATGGTAAGTCTAGCATTGATGGAGATTGGAGTGAACTCAAGGCTCCAAAAGTGGAACTCAAACCTCTACCAAAAGGGCTAAGGTATGCTTTCTTGGGAACAAGCTCTACTTATCCGGTAATAATAAACGATGAGCTTAATGACTTAGAAACCGCCACCCTCTTAGGTGAATTAAAAAAATATAGAAAGGCTATAGGTTATTCTCTAGATGATATAAGAGGAATTTCGGAAGCCTAATGTGTCCATAGAATCCACCTTGATAATGAATCAATGACCTCGGTAGAACATCAAAGGCGGTTAAATCCCAACTTAAGAGATGTTGTACGGAAGGAGATTCTTAAGTTATTGGACGCGGGAATAATCTATCCAATTTCGGATAGTACTTGGGTCTCACCGGTCCATGTAGTCCCAAAAAAGGGTGGTGTTACGGTAGTCAAGAATGAAAATGATGAGTTAATCCCGACTAGAACTATCACGGGCCATAGAATGTGTATAGATTATCGTAAATTAAACGCCGCCTCTAGAAAAGACCATTTTCCTCTACCATTTATTGATCAAATGTTAGAAAGGTTAGCTAATCACACCCACTATTGTTTTCTAGATGGATATTCGGGTTTCTTTCAAATCCCGATTCATCCAAATGACCAAGAAAAAACAACTTTCACATGCCCCTATGGCACATTTGCATATAGAAGAATGCCATTTGGTTTGTGTAATGCACCCGCTACTTTCCAAAGATGCATGATGTCTATATTCTCGGATCTAATTGAAAATGTGGTTGAAGTGTTTATGGATGACTTCTCCGTCTATGGAGATTCTTTTTCTTCTTGTCTTTCTAATTTGTGTAGGGTCTTGAAGCGTTGTGAGGAGACTAACCTTGTGTTGAATTGGGAGAAATGCCACTTCATGGTTCAAGATGGGATAGTGTTGGGTCACAAGATCTCCGAGAAGGGTATAGAGGTTGATAGAGCTAAGATTGATGTGATGACCAATCTAGTACCACCAAATTCGGTTAAGGGGATTAGAAGTTTCTTAGGCCATGCCGGTTTCTATAGAAGGTTCATCAAAGATTTCTCTAAGATAGCAAGACCACTCACAAGACTATTGTGTAAGGAAGTTGCTTTTGTGTTTGATGAAGAATGTCTAGAAGCTTTCGAGAAGATAAAGAGAGAGTTGGTTAGCGCCCCGATTGTGCAAGCACCGGATTGGACCTTACCATTTGAGATCATGTGCGATGCTAGTGATTATGCGGTTGGAGCGGTTCTTGGTCAAAGAAAGGATAAGAAGCTTCATGTCATCTACTATGCAAGTAGGACTCTTGATGATGCACAAGTTAAGTATGCAACAACCGAGAAAGAGCTTCTAGCTATAGTGTTTGCATTTGAGAAGTTTAGATCATATTTGGTTGGGTCTAAAGTAATAGTATACACGGATCATGCGGCATTAAGACATCTATTGGCAAAGAAGGATGCTAAGCCAAGGCTTTTGAGATGGATTTTGCTCCTTCAAGAATTTGACTTGGAAATTAAAGACAAGAAAGGGATTGAAAATGGTGTAGCGGATCATCTTTCTCGGTTGAGGATTGAAAATGATATACCAATAGATGACTCTCTTCCCGAAGAGCAATTATTGGCATTTCGACTTTTGGATGCAAGTCATGACACCTACATGAAGCTTGAGGAAATCAAGGCGTTGAAAGAAGATGGTCCATGGTATTCGGATTATGTTAACTATTTGGCGTGTGGTAAAGAACCCCCGAATTTGACAAGCTATGATAAGAAGAAGTTCTTCAAGGATATAAACCATTTTTATTGGGATGAGCCTTACCTCTACACTCTTTGTAAGGATAAAATCTATAGGAGATGTGTCTCGGAAGACGAAGTTGAAGGGATTTTAGCACATTGCCACGGTTCAAGCTATGGAGGTCACTTTGCTACTTTCAAGACGGTCTCCAAGGTTCTACAAGCGGGTTTATGGTGGCCCACGATGTTCAAAGACGCACAAGGATTTATCTCGAAGTGTGACTCATGCCAACGTAAGGGTAATATTAGTAGACGGAACGAGATGCCGCAAAATCCAATCTTAGAAGTGGAAGTCTTTGATGTATGGGGAATAGATTTCATGGGACCATTCCCCTCTTCATATGGGAACAAGTATATCTTAGTTGCGGTAGACTATGTATCAAAATGGGTCGAAGCCATAGCGAGTCCTACAAATGATGCAAGGGTTGTGCTAAAACTATTTAAGACCATCATTTTCCCAAGGTTTGGTGTTCCTAGAGTAGTCATAAGTGATGGAGGGAAGCATTTCATCAACAAAATCTTTGAGAGTTTACTTAAGAAGCACGGAGTAAAACATAAAGTTGCTACACCTTATCATCCGCAAACAAGTGGTCAAGTTGAGATTTCTAACCGGGAGATCAAAGCTATTCTAGAGAAGACGGTTGGGACTACAGGAAAAGATTGGTCGGCAAAGCTTGATGATGCGTTGTGGGCTTATAGAACCGCTTTTAAGACTCCAATTGGTACTACTCCGTTCAACCTTCTCTATGGAAAATCATGTCACTTGCCGGTTGAACTCGAGTATAAGGCTATGTGGGCGGTAAAGCTTTTGAATTTCGATATCAAAACCGCCGAAGAGAAGCGATTGATTCAATTAAATGACCTTGATGAGATCCGCCTTGAAGCTTATGAGAACTCAAAGATCTACAAGGAGCGGACTAAGGCGTTTCACGACAAGAGGATCATTCCAAGAGATTTTAAAGTAGGTAATCAAGTGTTGTTGTTCAATTCTCGTTTGAGATTATTCCCCGGAAAGCTCAAATCTCGTTGGTCGGGTCCATTTAAGATCAAAGAAGTGAGACCCTATGGAGCTTTGGTGCTATGGAACAAGGTTGGAGGAGAGTTTGTGGTGAATGGTCAACGCTTGAAGCCTTACTTGGCAAATGATAACATCGAGGAAGGAACCACGGTTTCTCTCTCGGAACCTCAAACCGCCTAAATGGCGTGGAAACGTCAAGCTTAGTGACTTTAAACAAGCGCACTTGGGAGGCAATCCCATGGTATCCTTCTATATATCATCTATATATCATCTATATTTTCTAGTAATCTTATGTTTTGAGTAATTTTGTTTTTAAATTTTGAGTCAAGGAAGATTCTTGAAGTTTGAAGAATTTTGGTGAGGAGCCTTGGAGATATCCCATATAGCAAGATTTCATAGCAAGGTCTACACGTCGGTATGACATTCTTCAATAATGAAAATTTGTCCAGATTCTATAGCAAGGTCACATATCGAGGTCTCTATCTTGATACAGATTTTCTAGGTAAGTCAACTTCCTTTTTTTTTTTTTTTAAAAAAAAAAAAAAAAAAAAAAAAAAAAAAAAAAAAAAATAGGAGTTTACATCTAAGGCGGGTAGAACAACAAGAGCTAAACTTTGTATGCATAAATTGTTCTTGGTCTTAGATGGATTTCATGATTGTCTAGCATTCCTTTTCTTGAGATAAACCCACCAAAGTGTGAATCTTTTGAAGCCACCTCCAAAATCCTTTACCAAAACCGATTGAGAATGATTTATCTTCCATTTGCGAGACCGCGCCAAACAATTGAATGAATGTTAAAGAGATGTTTCAACTTGATTGTGAGTCTTTACTAATAGTTGGAGATTGAAATAGAATCATGCATTGAAATGAGTATGGAAAAGTACGAAAGAGTATGATGATTGATTCAAGCAAATTTGAACTATTTTTAAGGACTTTGAGTTGAATCCTTTGTCTGATATTTTGTGGCTATGAATCCCCACCTTCAAACTTCTTTCTCACCTTATCTCTTAGTTCTTGTTAGAGGACTAGCAAGAGACAAGTATGGGGGAGTTGATATCTTATGATTTTAACGATTTTTGAGCCTTGTTTTACCTTTAAGTTCTTGCATTTTCATGTCATTTAGGTTGTTTAGATTGCATTTGCATCAAGTTATTTGTCTTTAGGTGTTTGGAGTAGAGACATGAAGAATGGAGTTAAAAGAGGAGTTTTGGACCATAAGAACCCAAGAATTGATCAAGAGAGAAGAAGAAGAAAAGACCAAAGGAAGAAAAGAGCCATAGCGACCAATTGTAGCAGGATGTCTTGCTTGCTACGTCTGCCCCTGAAGATGAACACGTTTCCAGAGATTATATCAGGCAACCATATGGACGTCTGCTCCTTGCTAGATCAGGCAATCATGATCATGAGTGAGTAGTCATTTAGAGTTCTTGGGTTAAGGTAGATTAGGATGGTTTAGTTGTTAGGTTATGGAGTTTAGGGCTAGATTACTTAAGATCCTTACTTATTGGTTGTTTATAATGCTAGATTAGCCTTGATCATGTTGATTTAGACTTTAGGGATTTCATGCCCGGAAGGTGTTCGATGAAATTCCCGAACCAAAACCTTTAAGTGCTTTACATTCCTTACCTTTGGAAATTGTTGACTAGGGTGTTAAGAGGCTAGATAGACTTGTTTATAATGCTTGTTAGTCAATTGATTGCCTTTGGAATAAGTTGATGATTAATTGATTAGTAAATGGACTAATGTCATGGAAATGTGTTAGTGTTGCTTAGTGTTCTATGGCCTAGGGATCATTGCTTATTAGAAGTTGTTTGAAGCTCCATAATCCACTTCTTAATCATTCCTAATCAATTCCCTTTAACCCGAGAATTCGCCTTTAGTTATCGTTTAGTAACTCGTTAATTTTCCGCTTTGTTTACTTTCAAAACTTGTTAGTCTTTTGCATTTTGCTTTCATTTGTTTTGTTTTGCATTGTTTGATTGTTATTTACTTTGTTAGTCATGTTTACAAAACCAAATCATTTTATTAGCCTAGATTAAGCTTTTGCGTGTATTCCTAGTGAGTTGATCAATTGCAAATTGTGGTTCGATATTTAATTGAGTAATAGTACTACATCAATTTGGCGCCGTTGCCGATTTGCAATCGAAATTAGCCATTAGGATTTCGTTGTTTTGCTTGAGACTAGGCACTTTCTTTATATTGTTTCTTAACCTTCTTGTCTTGGTGTTTTGCTCTTTCTCTTGCTAAGGTGTATGCATTTGAGGAGTCACGGTCAAGAACATTTGGTTGAGCGGGTTGACGACATAGGACGGTTTGAGAGAGAGAATTCACGGGCAAGACGAGAAAGGGAACGCATTGAACATCTAGAACGGTTAAGAATGGATCAACAACCTCCACCGGTTGTTGATGGAGATCACGGTCATAATGGAAATGACCAACACAATGGTGCGCAAGTTCCTAACCATGCACCACGAGCTCTTCATCCAATCGGAGCATTTGATGTACCGAACATACATGGAAATAGGAACGGTATTCGAGCTCCTCCGGTTGAGAACAACAACTTCGAAATCAAGTCAAGCCTCATCAACATGGTTCAAGGCTCTAAGTTTCATGGGTTATCAATGGAGGACCCTTTAGATCATCTCGACCAATTTGATATGTTGTGTAGCACGGTGAAGATCAATGGTATCTCGGAAGATGCATTCAAACATAGACTCTTCCCGTTTTCTCTTGGAAACCGAGCTCGTATTTGGGAGAAGAATTTACCTCAAGGCTCTATTACCTCTTGGGATCAATGCAAAAAAGCCTTCCTCAAAAAGTTTTTCTCCACAACAAGAACGGCAAGGTTGAGAAATGAGATATCTAGCTTCACACAAAAGAACAATGAAAGTTTTTGTGAAGCTTGGGAAAGGTTCAAGGGATACAAAATGCAATGTCCTCATCATGGTTTCTCTAATGAGTCTCTACTAAGCACCTTGTATAGAGGAGTTCTCCCTAAATTTCGGATGTTGTTAGACCCGGCGAGCAATGGAAACTTCTTGGGCCAAGATGTTGAGGATGGTATGTCTTTGGTAGAGAATCTAGCTCAAAGTGATGGTAATTATGGTGAAGATTATGACCGCACTTCAAGGGAACGTAATGAGATGAGTGATCTAAACCGCAAAGAAATCAAAGCTTTGAATGACAAGATAGACAAGATGATTCTTACTAATCAAAAACCGGTCCACTTCGTATCCGAGAGTGATGTCTACCAAGGCTATCAAGAAAACATGGAAGGTTGTCTTGAGGGACAAGAAGAAATCAATTATGTTGGAGGACAAGGCTACAATAAGTTCAATCCCAACTATAGAAATCATCCAAACCTCTCTTATCGAAGCACTAATGTGGAGAACCCACAAGATCAAAGCTACCCACCCTTAAAACCTCCCGGTTTCACCCAACAACCCAACTATCAACTTAAACCTCAAGGGAACTACCAACCAAAACCTCAAGCCTACCACCAACACCAAAACCAAGGGAGTTCATCGAATCCTCAACCTCAAGCGGATGATACAAACGCTCTTCTTAGACAACTTCTAGATGGGCAAGGAAGAGGAGCAATCGAACTCGCTACACAAATGAAAGGCATGCACACCAAGGTTGATGACATGTATGGTGATCTCAATGCCAAAATCGTGCGTTTGAATGCCCATGTTTATAATCAATCATCATCTACTTCCAAGCGTCCAATGGGAACTTTACCGAGTAAACCGGAACCAAATCCCAAAGAGTATATCAATGCCATAACGCTTAGAAGTGGTAAAGAATTGCCTAGTGGAGAGCTCAATAGGGACATTGAGCCTAAAGAAGGGGAGATAGTGATTGAGATTGAAGAGGATGAGGTATTGAATGAGAAAGTTTGTGAACAAGAAGTTGACGTTGAAGAGGTTGTTGTTGATAAAGGAAAGGGTAAAGTGGTTGAAGAGTCTAAAGAAGATAAGGTCCAAGAGGGAAGCACCAAAAAGGGTAAGAATTTTGCTAAGAAGGAGACTCTCTTTGTGCCTCCACCTTATGAACCAAAGCTACCATTTCCGGGCCGTTTTAAGAAGCAACAATTGGAGAAGTATAGAGCAATGTTTGATGAGCAAATGAAAGAAGTTACTATCACAATGCCTATCATAGATGCATTCTTGTTAAATCCGACTTACAACAAGTTTCTTAAAGATTCGGTATTAGAGAAGAAGAAAACATTGCAAGGTATGGTTCTTTTGACTCATGAATGTAGCGCTATCATCCAAAACAAGATAGTAGCGAAAAAGCTTGATGATCCGGGTAGTTTCACACTTCCATGTGCTCTTGGTCCTCTTTCTTTTGGACATTGTTTATGTGATCTCGGCGCTAGTGTGAGCTTGATGCCTCTTTCGGTTGCCAAACGGTTAGGCTTCACAAGATACAAGGATTGTAGAATCTCACTTGTCCTTGCGGACCGCTCTATTAGAACTCCGGTTGGTTTGCTTGAGGATCTTCCCGTGATGATTGGTCATTTTGAGATACCAACGGACTTTGTGGTCCTTGAGATGGATGAAGAACCGAAAGATCCACTTATATTGGGACGTCCATTCTTGAGAACCGCGGGAGCAATGATTGATGTTCGAAGAGGAAGAATTAATTTGAACTTGGGTAAGGAGGTCTTAACCTTTGATATCAACAAGGTAATGAAGAAACCTACCATTGAGGGTCAAGTATTCTACATTGAAGAGATGGATGCCTTAGCGGATGAGCTTTTGGAAGAACTCGCCTTAGAAGACTCACTCCAAAACACTTTGACGATTAAACAAGGAGAGTTTGGTTTGCTAGAAAGTGATAGTGAAGGCTATGAGAAGATACTTGATTCTCACAAGCCTTCTAATGAAGATGAAACATTCCTTGAGTTGAAAGAGGCTAGTCATGTGATCAACATTGTTGAGGTTGAAGAAGTGACTAACGAGGAGGAAGCTAGCAATGGTAAGTCTAGCATTGATGGAGATTGGAGTGAACTCAAGGCTCCAAAAGTGGAACTCAAACCTCTACCAAAAGGGCTAAGGTATGCTTTCTTGGGAACAAGCTCTACTTATCCGGTAATAATAAACGATGAGCTTAATGACTTAGAAACCGCCACCCTCTTAGGTGAATTAAAAAAATATAGAAAGGCTATAGGTTATTCTCTAGATGATATAAGAGGAATTTCGGAAGCCTAATGTGTCCATAGAATCCACCTTGATAATGAATCAATGACCTCGGTAGAACATCAAAGGCGGTTAAATCCCAACTTAAGAGATGTTGTACGGAAGGAGATTCTTAAGTTATTGGACGCGGGAATAATCTATCCAATTTCGGATAGTACTTGGGTCTCACCGGTCCATGTAGTCCCGAAAAAGGGTGGTGTTACGGTAGTCAAGAATGAAAATGATGAGTTAATCCCGACTAGAACTATCACGGGCCATAGAATGTGTATAGATTATCGTAAATTAAACGCCGCCTCTAGAAAAGACCATTTTCCTCTACCATTTATTGATCAAATGTTAGAAAGGTTAGCTAATCACACCCACTATTGTTTTCTAGATGGATATTCGGGTTTCTTTCAAATCCCGATTCATCCAAATGACCAAGAAAAAACAACTTTCACATGCCCCTATGGCACATTTGCATATAGAAGAATGCCATTTGGTTTGTGTAATGCACCCGCTACTTTCCAAAGATGCATGATGTCTATATTCTCGGATCTAATTGAAAATGTGGTTGAAGTGTTTATGGATGACTTCTCCGTCTATGGAGATTCTTTTTCTTCTTGTCTTTCTAATTTGTGTAGGGTCTTGAAGCGTTGTGAGGAGACTAACCTTGTGTTGAATTGGGAGAAATGCCACTTCATGGTTCAAGATGGGATAGTGTTGGGTCACAAGATCTCCGAGAAGGGTATAGAGGTTGATAGAGCTAAGATTGATGTGATGACCAATCTAGTACCACCAAATTCGGTTAAGGGGATTAGAAGTTTCTTAGGCCATGCCGGTTTCTATAGAAGGTTCATCAAAGATTTCTCTAAGATAGCAAGACCACTCACAAGACTATTGTGTAAGGAAGTTGCTTTTGTGTTTGATGAAGAATGTCTAGAAGCTTTCGAGAAGATAAAGAGAGAGTTGGTTAGCGCCCCGATTGTGCAAGCACCGGATTGGACCTTACCATTTGAGATCATGTGCGATGCTAGTGATTATGCGGTTGGAGCGGTTCTTGGTCAAAGAAAGGATAAGAAGCTTCATGTCATCTTCTATGCAAGTAGGACTCTTGATGATGCACAAGTTAAGTATGCAACAACCGAGAAAGAGCTTCTAGCTATAGTGTTTGCATTTGAGAAGTTTAGATCATATTTGGTTGGGTCTAAAGTAATAGTATACACGGATCATGCGGCATTAAGACATCTATTGGCAAAGAAGGATGCTAAGCCAAGGCTTTTGAGATGGATTTTGCTCCTTCAAGAATTTGACTTGGAAATTAAAGACAAGAAAGGGATTGAAAATGGTGTAGCGGATCATCTTTCTCGGTTGAGGATTGAAAATGATATACCAATAGATGACTCTCTTCCCGAAGAGCAATTATTGGCATTTCGACTTTTGGATGCAAGTCATGACACCTACATGAAGCTTGAGGAAATCAAGGCGTTGAAAGAAGATGGTCCATGGTATGCGGATTATGTTAACTATTTGGCGTGTGGTAAAGAACCCCCGAATTTGACAAGCTATGATAAGAAGAAGTTCTTCAAGGATATAAACCATTTTTATTGGGATGAGCCTTACCTCTACACTCTTTGTAAGGATAAAATCTATAGGAGATGTGTCTCGGAAGACGAAGTTGAAGGGATTTTAGCACATTGCCACGGTTCAAGCTATGGAGGTCACTTTGCTACTTTCAAGACGGTCTCCAAGGTTCTACAAGCGGGTTTATGGTGGCCCACGATGTTCAAAGACGCACAAGGATTTATCTCGAAGTGTGACTCATGCCAACGTAAGGGTAATATTAGTAGACGGAACGAGATGCCGCAAAATCCAATCTTAGAAGTGGAAGTCTTTGATGTATGGGGAATAGATTTCATGGGACCATTCCCCTCTTCATATGGGAACAAGTATATCTTAGTTGCGGTAGACTATGTATCAAAATGGGTCGAAGCCATAGCGAGTCCTACAAATGATGCAAGGGTTGTGCTAAAACTATTTAAGACCATCATTTTCCCAAGGTTTGGTGTTCCTAGAGTAGTCATAAGTGATGGAGGGAAGCATTTCATCAACAAAATCTTTGAGAGTTTACTTAAGAAGCACGGAGTAAAACATAAAGTTGCTACACCTTATCATCCGCAAACAAGTGGTCAAGTTGAGATTTCTAACCGGGAGATCAAAGCTATTCTAGAGAAGACGGCTGGGACTACAGGAAAAGATTGGTCGGCAAAGCTTGATGATGCGTTGTGGGCTTATAGAACCGCTTTTAAGACTCCAATTGGTACTACTCCGTTCAACCTTCTCTATGGAAAATCATGTCACTTGCCGGTTGAACTCGAGTATAAGGCTATGTGGGCGGTAAAGCTTTTGAATTTCGATATCAAAACCGCCGAAGAGAAGCGATTGATTCAATTAAATGACCTTGATGAGATCCGCCTTGAAGCTTATGAGAACTCAAAGATCTACAAGGAGCGGACTAAGGCGTTTCACGACAAGAGGATCATTCCAAGAGATTTTAAAGTAGGTGATCAAGTGTTGTTGTTCAATTCTCGTTTGAGATTATTCCCCGGAAAGCTCAAATCTCGTTGGTCGGGTCCATTTAAGATCAAAGAAGTGAGACCCTATGGAGCTTTGGTGCTATGGAACAAGGTTGGAGGAGAGTTTGTGGTGAATGGTCAACGCTTGAAGCCTTACTTGGCAAATGATAACATCGAGGAAGGAACCACGGTTTCTCTCTCGGAACCTCAAACCGCCTAAATGGCGTGGAAACGTCAAGCTTAGTGACTTTAAACAAGCGCACTTGGGAGGCAATCCCATGGTATCCTTCTATATATCATCTATATATCATCTATATTTTCTAGTAATCTTATGTTTTGAGTAATTTTGTTTTTAAATTTTGAGTCAAGGAAGATTCTTGAAGTTTGAAGAATTTTGGTGAGGAGCCTTGGAGATATCCCATATAGCAAGATTTCATAGCAAGGTCTACACGTCGGTATGGCATTCTTCAATAATGAAAATTTGTCCAGATTCTATAGCAAGGTCACATATCGAGGTCTCTATCTTGATACAGATTTTCTAGGTAAGTCAACTTCCTTTTTTTTTTAAAAAAAAAAAAAAAAAAAAAAAAAAAAAAAAAAAAAAAAAAATAGGAGTTTACATCTAAGGCGGGTAGAACAACAAGAGCTAAACTTTGTATGCATAAATTGTTCTTGGTCTTAGATGGATTTCATGATTGTCTAGCATTCCTTTTCTTGAGATAAACCCACCAAAGTGTGAATCTTTTGAAGCCACCTCCAAAATCCTTTACCAAAACCGATTGAGAATGATTTATCTTCCATTTGCGAGACCGCGCCAAACAATTGAATGAATGTTAAAGAGATGTTTCAACTTGATTGTGAGTCTTTACTAATAGTTGGAGATTGAAATAGAATCATGCATTGAAATGAGTATGGAAAAGTACGAAAGAGTATGATGATTGATTCAAGCAAATTTGAACTATTTTTAAGGACTTTGAGTTGAATCCTTTGTCTGATATTTTGTGGCTATGAATCCCCACCTTCAAACTTCTTTCTCACCTTATCTCTTAGTTCTTGCTAGAGGACTAGCAAGAGACAAGTATGGGGGAGTTGATATCTTATGATTTTAACGATTTTTGAGCCTTGTTTTACCTTTAAGTTCTTGCATTTTCATGTCATTTAGGTTGTTTAGATTGCATTTGCATCAAGTTATTTGTCTTTAGGTGTTTGGAGTAGAGACATGAAGAATGGAGTTAAAAGAGGAGTTTTGGACCATAAGAACCCAAGAATTGATCAAGAGAGAAGAAGAAGAAAAGACCAAAGGAAGAAAAGAGCCATAGCGACCAATTGTAGCAGGATGTCTTGCTTGCTACGGATTCCCTTGAAGATGAACACGTTTCCAGAGATTATATCAGGCAACCATATGGACGTCTGCTCCTTGCTACGAATTC
Source organism: Arabidopsis arenosa (assembly GCA_905216605.1). Lineage (NCBI taxonomy): Eukaryota > Viridiplantae > Streptophyta > Magnoliopsida > Brassicales > Brassicaceae > Arabidopsis > Arabidopsis arenosa. The sequence continues at coordinate 15,757,749 of LR999451.1, forward strand.
CCCTGAAGATGAACGCCTTTCCAGAGTTTATATCAGGCAACCATATGGACGTCTGCTCCTTGCTACGAATCATTTAAGCAGTCAAAACCCGGTTTGTTCCGGGTTGACCCGCTTCATTCATGTTTTCCTATAAATACTCTTAACCTAATCTTAGGTTGGCTTATGCTTTGTTTAGAGATCAAAAACTTCTCTTAAGGTTTCTTTTCTAAGTTTTTGTATGAATCTTTGGTTCTTAAGCTTAAATATCAAGTACTTCTTTTAAATTCTCTTATCTACCTTCTCTAATTATGATTTCACAAAGATCAAACTTATTGCTTTGTGTAATCATGATCATGAGTGAGTAGTCATTTAGAGTTCTTGGGTTAAGGTAGATTAGGATGGTTTAGTTGTTAGGTTATGGAGTTTAGGGCTAGATTACTTAAGATCCTTACTTATTGGTTGTTTATAATGCTAGATTAGCCTTGATCATGTTGATTTAGACTTTAGGGATTTCATGCCCGGAAGGTGTTCGATGAAATTCCCGAACCAAAACCTTTAAGTGCTTTACATTCCTTACCTTTGGAAATTGTTGACTAGGGTGTTAAGAGGCTAGATAGACTTGTTTATAATGCTTGTTAGTCAATTGATTGCCTTTGGAAGAAGTTGATGATTAATTGATTAGTAAATGGACTAATGTCATGGAAATGTGTTAGTGTTGCTTAGTGTTCTATGGCCTAGGGATCATTGCTTATTAGAAGTTGTTTGAAGCTCCATAATCCACTTCTTAATCATTCCTAATCAATTCCCTTTAACCCGAGAATTCGCCTTTAGTTATCGTTTAGTAACTCGTTAATTTTCCGCTTTGTTTACTTTCAAAACTTGTTAGTCTTTTGCATTTTGCTTTCATTTGTTTTGTTTTGCATTGTTTGATTGTTATTTACTTTGTTAGTCATGTTTACAAAACCAAATCATTTTATTAGCCTAGATTAAGCTTTTGCGTGTATTCCTAGTGAGTTGATCAATTGCAAATTGTGGTTCGATATTTAATTGAGTAATAGTACTACATCAGCCACACCCACAAAGAGTTGAGAAGCAATAAGAAGCTTGGTTAGTGTTTTTGGAGTCAAATATGACTAGATCTCGTGTTTATGATTGGGTTTAAGAACTAGAACCGCAACCGGATCCCAAAAGCTAAAGTAGTGTTTTTCCATTTAAAAGCTCCAAAACCGGAAACTCATAGGACTTCGGCCACACCCACAAAGATTTGAGAAGCAATAAGAAGCTTGGTTAGTGTTTTTGGAGTCAAATATGACTAGATCTCGTGTTTATGATTGGGTGTAATAACTAGAACCGCAACCGGATCCCAAAAGCTAAAGTAGTGTTTTTTCCGTCTAGAAGCTCCAAAACCGAAAACTCATAGGACTTTGGCCACACCCACAAAGAGTTGAGAAGCAATAAGAAGCTTGGTTAGTGTTTTTGGAGTCAAATATGACTAGATCTCGTGTTTATGATTGGGTTTAAGAACTAGAACTGCAACCGAATCCCAAAAGCTTAAGTAGTGTTTTTTCCGTTTAGAAGCTCCAAAACCGAAAACTCATAGGACTTTGGCCACACCCACAAAGAGTTGAGAAGCAATAAGAAGCTTGGTTAGTGTTTTTGGAGTCAAATATGACTAGATCTCGTGTTTATGATTGGGTGTAAGAACTAGAACCGCAACCGGATCCCAAAAGCTGAAGTATTGTTTTTTCCGTCTAGAAGCTCCAAAACCGAAAACTCATAGGACTTTGGCCACACCCACAAAGAGTTGAGAAGCAATAAGAAGCTTGGTTAGTGTTTTTGGAGTCAAATATGACTAGATCTCGTGTTTATGATTGGGTTTAAGAACTAGAACCGCAACCGGATCCCAAACGCTAAAGTAGTGTTTTTTCCGTTTAAAAGCTCCAAAACCGGAAACTCATAGGACTTCGGCCACACCCACAAAGATTTGAGAAGCAATAAGAAGCTTGGTTAGTGTTTTTGGAGTCAAATATGACTAGATCTTGTGTTTATGATTGGGTGTAATAACTAGAACCCCAACCGGATCCCAAAAGCTAAAGTAGTGTTTTTCCGTCTAGAAGCTCCAAAACCGAAAACTCATAGGACTTTGGCCACACCCACAAAGAGTTGAGAAGCAATAAGAAGCTTGGTTAGTGTTTTTGGAGTCAAATATGACTAGATCTCGTGTTTATGATTGGGTTTAAGAACTAGAACCGCAACCGGATCCCAAAAGCTAAAGTAGTGTTTTTCCGTTTAGAAGCTCCAAAACCGAAAACTCATAGGACTTTGGCCACACCCACAAAGAGTTGAGAAGCAATAAGAAGCTTGGTTAGTGTTTTTGGAGTCAAATATGACTAGATCTCGTGTTTATGATTGGGTTTAAGAACTAGAACTGCAACCGGATCCCAAAAGCTTAAGTAGTGTTTTTCCGTTTAGAAGCTCCAAAACCGAAAACTCATAGGACTTTGGCCACACCCACAAAGAGTTGAGAAGCAATAAGAAGCTTGGTTAGTGTTTTTGGAGTCAAATATGACTAGATCTCGTGTTTATGATTGGGTGTAAGAACTAGAACCGCAACCGGATCCCAAAAGCTGAAGTATTGTTTTTTCCGTCTAGAAGCTCCAAAACCGAAAACTCATAGGACTTTGGCCACACCCACAAAGAGTTGAGAAGCAATAAGAAGCTTGGTTAGTGTTTTTGGAGTCAAATATGACTAGATCTCGTGTTTATGATTGGGTTTAAGAACTAGAACCGCAACCGGATCCCAAAAGCTAAAGTAGTGTTTTTCCGTTTAGAAGCTCCAAAACCGAAAACTCATAGGACTTTGGCCACACCCACAAAGAGTTGAGAAGCAATAAGAAGCTTGGTTAGTGTTTTTGGAGTCAAATATGACTAGATCTCGTGTTTATGATTGGGTTTAAGAACTAGAACTGCAACCGAATCCCAAAAGCTTAAGTAGTGTTTTTTTTCCGTTTAGAAGCTCCAAAACCGAAAACTCATAGGACTTTGGCCACACCCACAAAGAGTTGAGAAGCAATAAGAAGCTTGGTTAGTGTTTTGGAGTCAAATATGACTAGATCTCGTGTTTATGATTGGGTGTAAGAACTAGAACCGCAACCGGATCCCAAAAGCTGAAGTATTGTTTTTTTCCGTCTAGAAGCTCCAAAACCGAAAACTCATAGGACTTTGGGCCACACCCACAAAGAGTTGAGAAGCAATAAGAAGCTTGGTTAGTGTTTTTGGAGTCAAATATGACTA
>LR999451.1:15781021-15806628 GCA_905216605.1 Arabidopsis arenosa
AATTTTTTATTAATCATTATCTTCACTTTTAATCTTTTTTTATTCTATTTTTATGAAGAAAAAAATCATCACATATCCATATAACTAGGTGATTGCCCGCGCACATGCGCGGGAAGAATGTTGTACGAATGGTAAAATCATGTGAAATAAGGGATTGTTTAGGTGTTACTTGGTAGTGTAAGAAAAATATGGTAAATTGTTTAGGGTTTAGTGTGGTAAAAATATGGAAAATGATGAAATTTAAAAAATTCAATATAATATTATAAATGCTAAGAAAATAATAATAAATCATCTTTTAAAAGCATTCACCAAGAAAATAAGAAATCAACGAACATCATCACTCCATGGCATTCTCCTTCCGTGTGATGATCGGTACTTGGTCATTTTCAGGATTCCTGACATCCGATTTAGAACACCATAAACAGTGAATGGTCAATCGCCAACTTTAGAGTTTTGATTGTAAACGGAAAAAAATACTTACCAACAAAGCATCTCGTCGGTAATACTGAGATCCGGATTCAACATAATCCTCGTACTTCCGGTAACATTGGTACATCTCCACCTATTTTCCTGTGATAGCTCTAATTTCACAAACTTGATAATACATATCACTGTGTTACGTGAACGATGCTTCCATAAGTCATAGAACTCGACTGCAAGGTCACCCGTTAAACGACACTCTAGATGGATACACCTAAATTTAAGATTTGAAGAAGCCATAAGACTTTATATTCTGGTTTAAATCTTTAAAAGAATAGTGACTTACTCAGTATCACGTAAACCAAAGTACAGCTCAAAATATCCTCCTTGAGAATGTTCCACGGAAGGAACAAAAACCAACTCTCTCACGTTGACAATTTTGCCAACAACATCTATTAAACACACACATGAATAATACAGTCAGAACATGAACCGCAAATAAACTCCAAAAGCAAAAATAAATTTATAAATTAGGCTTACCAACGCAAATATTCGGATTAACAATACCACTCAATATACTCACAAACTCAGTTAGATTGAAATTGGTTCTACTGGAGCATATATTAATACTTTGCACTAAAGTGTCCGAACGAAACACAATCTTGAATCTATGCGGTACTGGTCTCAATATGCTGTTAACCCGTGATACATCAAAATTTTTAATGCGCACCCACTCATCGATTATCAATTTTGAAAGATAATTATCAATTAACTCATCACGAACAACGGCTTGGATTTGGGTGAACTGCAAATAAAACGTTAAAGACAAAACCAATTCAATTTAATATCGAAACATGTATAGAAGGTAAGTTATCAAAAAACTAACATGCTCGTCACCCAAAATCATATTGATCTCTCTACCCGAGCCACGCGAAACAGACCAACAATTCAAAATCTTCACCGAGACAGACCACTCACCCATGTTAGGGTTAAGAGACGCAATATGAAAATAACCACCATCACATGAATCAGAGGTAAAAGGTATCATTGTAGAACCCATATCAAAAGATTACGCGTCTAAACAATCCAATGAGATATAAACGCGCGATACGTATATGTAGACCTAACAATTTTTGGAAATAACATAAAAATGGAAATATATATTAAAAACTAAATCAGAAAATTAACAAAAACGAATATTGATTAAACGATATAGAATTTATCCATAAGATTAATAAGTTAAGTTTAGAAAAAAGAAACTAAATCTCAACAGTTAAACTGAAATATATACTAACGAAATTTAAGGGTAAAAATATATCACTCTATAAAATACGGTACAGACGACGTCAAATCGTAACTGGTTATTTTTCTAATTATTATTACAAAACAGTACAGTTAATCCCATTCAATTTTCACCGCATACGCGATGATATCCTACACGCATCGGCTATTTGTCGAGAAACATGATAACAGTCGTCGGAAGTTTTAAGTCTTTGTAATAATCATAGCAAACACATACGCATTATGTTCAACTATCAAAGAAAATTACGCATAAACAGAAATATTTTAGTTCACCTTTTTATGTCATTTTTTTACCCTTGAACAATGTTATGAATGAATGTCTTAGAAAAAGTGATACAGCCACAAATACATGTAGTTAAAAATTATGGATTACGCGGTACTTCATATATAATTCGCATTACGAAGATGATATAGTCGATAATGACATTAAATACACAAAAAAGAACAAACTTAATTAAAATAACAAATTCATAAATAATAAATCATAAAGTTTAATAATTCCCAAAACGATAAAATGATAAAATAAATAACACCAAGACACTATTATATTGATAGTATTAGGTCGAATAGTAAACCAATACCGAAACTATAACAACGATAAAAACAAAACCAAGACAACGATAACAAATCTAGGCCAATATCACATTGACATGTCATCACATTTGTAAGTTAAGAGTCGGCGAACTATACCAAGACGGACACCTTCAAAACCGGCATGATGGAATCCAAGATCACCCATCACCTTACGCATAACACGAAAACCATACCACTCTAATTGCACATCGGATAACTCCAACCCTAATGTAATAAAAAGCAACACCTTTTTGAGACACAACTATCAAGTCAAACAACATCAATAAGTATTTAGTATTGATAGATTAATACCAGGATTATTACGCGCGATCTTCTGTTCAGCCAACACATCACCACTCAAAACTCGATAGCAAGCGTCCCATACCGTCTGGACATGAATGCTTGTATAGAGTATCAACGATTCAGCAAAACGAAGGCGTAGATACGCCGGACATAAACGCCAACTACTGATAACAATATCATTAATACACTCAAGAGTATCTTCATTGGTATTCATTAAAGTCTCATCACACTCAAGACCGTCAGACGGGTATGACTTCATACCAGCAGCGACAAAACGCTTCAAGATAATAATAGACAACACATTAGTATCTTATCACATGAATACAAACTGACTGTATATATAATATATGTACATCAAATATTAATAAGATAGATATAAATTATCTCACCCCATCACCAAAATACTTCATGCGCAAGTCAGCATAATTCTGGGAGATATACAAAATAAAGTATAACCAATATAATTTATATTACCAACATTTATCAAACACGTAAATCGGAACGAATGTTACCAAACAATAAATCGAACTGCACATTATATAGAGTTACCAATTAACCTTTTTAGTCTGCATCAGAGGGTCCAATGATTTTGCCTCCTATACAAATTAACGTAGATATAAGTTTTTTTTTTTTCTTTTTTTTTCTTGTTTAAACTTCGAAACATACATATCGAATATCAAAATAGACAACATATACCAACCTGTAGATATCTGGACAATAGATATCTCAAGTATAGAGACTTCAACTGTGTCCGAGGTTCCTATATTATATTTGTCAATATTTATGGATTAGAATTTGTCAATATATGTAGAGTATAAATAGGAATAAAATGCGTAATATTATAAGTAAGAATCCAATAATAATATACCAGGTAAAGTACGGCCAAAACGTAGTCTTTATCGGCCGACAATGCACCTAGATCCGAAAGCACATCCTTGAACTTATTATTTACAAACAGTATAGCGTTAGATAAAGATAAAGTAGTTGAATCATACATTACATATTAATAATATATAACTACATAGTAACCAAGAAATTCAATAATTACCTCATCGAACGATAGAACTGCAGCACTGGCCTCGACATGCTAGGAATTCAAATAAATATAAAATTCAACATTGTGTTGTTAACATCAATATATAGAGACGATAAAAACGTTACTAATTAACGACCGTGTCAGATATATACCAAGACAGAAGAAAGATCAACTGCATCAGACACATCATCGAGATACTACATAAGAAAGAAACAATGTATTAAAACTATTTGTATGAGAATACGAATTCGCTATCAACATGGAGACGAAACAAACATGTTTGTAGCATACCTCTTTGACGTTTTCCTGCGTATAAACGTCAAGTATAGAAGTTAGATTTAAAAGATTAAAGGTTAATAAACAAAAAGTAAAAACTAACACACATGATCAAAGGAATATATACCTCGACGTCAGGGAGACACGAAGAATCGGATCTAACATCCTTGTAAATAAGATAATAATACAATTATCAATTAATGTTAGATAAGAAATAATAATTAGTATATAAACTCATAAGAAACAGTTAGTTTTAAACAATCAATACGTACCAGAAATTGAGAAAGAACCCCATCACCGCATCCGGATCCCTATTACAGTAATTAAATTAGCCATATTAGATACCAATCATATGAACAATAAAAAACAAATCACACAGAAACAATACTACACATTAACAGAGCATAAATTATAACCGTATATTTCATTGTAGAACTTTTACAACAACGATAAACGAATGTCTACAATGTTCGGCCAGGACACAATCAGTATTTATAGAAGAAGAGCATGTTGTACAGTTGGTTATGGTTTAGAAAAAATATAGAGATCTGCCATTATCTAGACAATTACAAATCAAGATTGTTTGGAATATTTCTGTATTTATCGCATAATATAAGTTAATATACCTAAATGGATACGTCTAACAACGATATTATACGATATCATCGCTAATACAAAAAGTAAATAACACTATATATATACATTTGTAAGAAGAAAATTTACGATTTTATATTATGGATCTACATACTATTTTATATATATATATAGAAATATACATATTATCTTATTTTATATTTTGGAAAGTAGTACATTCTTTAATAAGGTTTGACCATGTTAGTAACCAAATCAGACGGTAGAAAATGAGAAGAGATCTCGATCGGACGGCGGCGGGGATCATATGTATCAAAGCCCGAACTAATTGATCCCAAAGCCCGACTATATAAACGAATGGACCATGAATTCAAAGAGATTAATGGACTGGCCCATGTTTTTTATAGACACGTGTTGATCGGACGGCCAATATTACTCGCGTCTAATAAGATGTTAATCTGACGGTCGCAAATAAAGTTGATTATTATAATAGGGAAGGCAGAGGTAAGTGTCAAAGTTAAGATCAGACGGTTGTGGTTTTTTTCTGTTTTTTTTTAGCTCGATCTAACGGTCCGAAATACAAAATGGAAAATTCTTATATTAAAAACTAAATCAGAAAATTAACAAAAACGAATATTGATTAAACGATATAGAATTTATCCATAAGATTACTAAATTAAGTTTAGATTAAATTACCAAAACTCACTAAAAGGGAAATGCCTAACAATCTTTCGAAATGTTAAAATCGATGACAAATGCCGACACTGTAATCCGTAAATTGAAAACAAACCACCCAAACGAAAAATACAGAGCCATACAAAATTAGGCCAATCGAGCTTCTTTGACGCCCGTCCTAAGACTCCCGCAGTAATCAGCCCACCATTCTTTTAGTTCTACAACACCAGGCAGCGGAGCATCTATCATAATTTTAGAACAACCAATGTTTGTGCAATGCCACATACGATTAGACGTAGCCACTATTTTGGCAAATCTGATGATACAAACCACGACATCATCGGTGTTAACTTTCCACTGTCGATGAAATCTAACGGCGGTTTCACCAGTCAGTCTGATACTCAAACGCGTATGCCTACAAATTTATATCACAGTTGACATTATTATGACAATTTCGTTGAGAGAAAACAAAGTTATATATCTGTATAAGACTAAGAATCAATACTTTGTATCAATTAGGTCAAAATAAACCACAGAAATATCTTTCGAAGAGCCCACCATCTGCACGAGTTGTATGTCATTCACATTATCGACCCTCCCGACCAAATCTAAAGAAAACAATACAACGTAATGATTAGAGTAATTATGAGAAAAATCTAACCAGAAGGGAAACAAATATAATCTCACCTACACAGATATACGGGTTACTTATACCCGTACGAATATCACGAAATCTCGCAAAGTTAAAGTAATCATAATCACATGCGATGTAATTAAGATATTCGACACATGTATCAGGAGAGAACTGAATCTTGAATCTATGTGGAGTAGTTCTGACTACGTCGACATCAGGGATTAATGAAAATTTTCTTAATATCATCCAGAGATCCTCAATCAGTAATGGCGAAAACCTAGTTACCAAACTTTCGCGAATGGCGGCTCGGATTTTCGTACCCTGATTTAATTACAAAACATGAAAACATCTTAATACAAAATATTAACAGAAATACTGATTACAGTTTATCTTGAAGAATTACCAACCTGATTATCCATCAAAATAAGGTTTAGTGAATTACTAACATCGTCGAGGTCGTGCCAAACATGCAAAATCTTAACACAAATACTCCATTCATGGATCAACGGATTCAGAGATGATATAGTGAACATATTTCTGTTATAGGTCATAACGTCAAAAGGCCACCCATGACATCTAAACGATTCCATCGATCCTGGTGGTTATAAACATCGAAGCCAAGCATAAATCGATATATATATATAGATCCGAATTTTCCAATTAGTTAACATTAGATTCGGAATTATCAGATGTATCAAAAAAGTAATAATTCTTAAACAGAGATTCGACAATATTTTGCAGATTTTTCAATTTTAACTAAATCTAACATATTTGCTATTTTTTTGGGGGGGTTTTTTGCATAAAGTATAAGAAGTGAATATCTACCAAATATATCACGGTATCGGTACATAACAAAGTGCATCTTTCATAATAAGATAGTTTCTAATAATAATAATAATAAAAATAAGTCATATGTCATAATTTAAAACCAAACGCAACATTGCATAATTTAAGGAAACAAATAAAGCACATATTAAATATGATAAATACTAATTTATTAAGAGTGCTCGACGTTATCGGCATCGTTCTTGACCAGAATATTCGAGTAGGGGGGATGGCTGTAGATACGAACGTGCCTCCATCCATCAAGGAGTTGATAAACTTTCCACCAGCGAAGAACACACGTAACATCCGTACCAATCACATTTCTAAACCGATCATGGCATTCTATCGCCACTTCTCCATATGCACAACACTTGAGGGTCTTCTTCCTATTTATTAATCAAAATAAAAATGTATGTGAATCAATAAACATATTATATCATGATTTCAATAAATATATTATATTATAATTTCAAATAACCAACGATGAAAGAAATCGTACTCTTGATCTTCAATGGTGAATGAGTATCTGTATCCCCCTATGACAGATGGTTCATCGGTCACGTTCGTAAGATCACTCGCCTCGACGATCCGCCCAATCAAAGCTACACGCAAATATCAAGATTTCTACATAACCAAAATAAATAACTAAAACCGCAGAACGTTCTGAAAAGCATAACAAACTAAACTTACTTATGAGATAAGAAGTATCATGATATCCATTGAAAATAGCACCAAAAGGTGTAGCGACAATATAGTCATCTTGAGAAAACGAAGACGCTTCTTTAACGATAGTACCATCATAGAACATTATCTTAAAGTCGCTCCTTGTTAGTTTAGTGAATCCCGAATTCTCCACAACTCTGAAATTCATAATAGTGTAGAATTCATCTTCTTCAATAAACGTTGAATAATGAGAAATCAACGGTGAACAAATAAGCGCTTCGATCTGATTACCCTGCATCACAAAACCAAAATCCCAAAAGTCGGGAAACCGCAAACATCCATGACAACAAAGGCTAATACATATCTAAAGAAAAGCCAAATCTTATTTCGTTTTTATATACCTTATCATCAACCAGAAGTAACCCTAGCCCACCCTTTGATATATAGTCATCGGTGTGGAAGCGACGCAAAACCTTAACGTGAACATGCCATCCAACTATTGCAGGGTTCAACCGAGAGAAATCGTTGTAACGTTCAATAGAAGACGATGTAAACCGAGAAGACATATCTGCTTCTATGCGAAAATTCGTTATGCGGAGTAAGATAATGTTCTGCCCACCAAAACGTTTAACAACAAAGTATATATAGGGAACTAACCTAGACAGGGAAACGTCCCAACCCTTTTATTTTTATGTTCGATTTTCCTTCCTTTGTCACGACACGTACCGTCGCAACCCTTTTTTTGTTTAATAACATTTTGCGTGACATTTTTCATTTTATTTTCTTAGTATTTTTATTTAAAGATGGCAATATCCGATGGAATTTCCTTCTATTTAAAACCCAAAATGTATAATAGAAAATAAAAGTAAAACAAAACAATTGTCGTAAACTGAAAGCCCAAAACAGTTAATAAAAGGAGAGAAATATCCTAGAATCAAACTAACGAATGTTCTGGAATACTTCGTGATACACAACATTTTTAGTAGTCTTTTGAAGCTGTCCCCTATCATCTGTTATCAGTATCTTGAGGCCTTTCCTGGATGTAACTCTCGAAAGTGCAACGTACAATTGCCCGTGCGAAAAGACAGGCTTAGGTAGATACAAACCTACATTAGTCAAAGTCTGACCTTGACTTTTATTAATCGTCATTGCGAAAGCAACCGCAATCGGGAACTGACAACGTTTCATTCTAAATGGGAACTTCGTCTCGGTGGGACTCAAGTACATTTTAGGAATCACAACTATGTCTCCAACTCTCGTACCGGTAATAATTCTAGCTTCTATAACCTGATTCGCTAACTGAGTCACTTGTAATCTTGTACCATTACAAAGTCCATTCTTAGGATCAATATTCCGTAGAACCATGATTGGAACTCCGACTTTCAATACCAGCCTGTGATTTGGCAACCCCGAGACTTTGATGCTGTTTAAAAACTCGGGGGTATAAACCATATGATCTCTTTTGTCCGCATCCGATAATTCAATACTATCGCAACTAAGATAGACTCTCTCTTCACCTAACAACCCCGGGGCGTCAACATGAATGAAATTAAAATAATAAACAACATTAAATCTACTACCAAACTAAAATAATAAACAACATTAAACATACTCTAGATCAATATATAAAAGTTTTAACATTAATTTTTTACCTTCCATGTGTGATAGCGCATAGTCGTTGATCACGCACACGTCATTATTTCTCGGAGTAAGAATAGCCCTTTCTTGGAAAAAAGAAAGTTCCTTATCCTTGACCAACGTTGACCCATAAACATTATGTACGATGGCTTTGATAGGATCACCACATTTAGAAATCAGCAAATCATCAGGAATCTCCACATCAGCATCGCCATCGTCTGTAACGTTGATTGTACCATCTCCTATGTCAAGAATCCATTTTGCAAAATCTCTGAGTTCCTGTGCAGCATCATCCGAATTACCATCTAAAAGTCTCATGTTCTTGGTTAGCCTCAACAGTCTGCAACTTTCCCAGATATACGACGAATTAATAGTGGCCAAAACGGTTTCCTCTCTACCTGCACCACTGATTACTGGCAATATTTGTCTAAAATCTCCTCCAAAGACAATTGTTTTACCGCCGAACGGCCGATCAGTATTACATCTCATAACATCGCGAATACTACGATCCAACGTCTCAAAACAATGTCTGCTCATCATAGGAGCCTCATCCCATACAATTAAGCTAGCATGTTTTACCAACTCACCGAGATGGGATGATGGTTTCATCATACACATACTAAATTCATCAGCCGTTAGAGGTATCGAAAATCTTGAATGTGCAGTTCTACCTCCAGGCATCAGCAAAGATGCTATCCCGCTCGACGCTACATTAAGAACAATAAGTCCCATAGACCTTAAAGCAGCCGATAAAATACTCCAGACGTACGTTTGCCTGTGCCCCCGTATCCATATAGAAAAAAGACACCGCCTTTTTTATCCAAAACTGCCTGCATCACTTCATCGTAAACTATTTTTTGTTCATCTGTTATCGTCGCTAGGAGTCTCACGTGGTCTTTCGCTTCTTTTTCGTGGTTATAACCAAGCTCATCCAACAACAGCCGATTTGTACTCTTATCAAGAGATATATCATCCGGCTGCGGAAATCCTTCGATAGTAGACAGAGTCTTCCCGTTATCCCGCAGCAAGAGTTCAATAGACGCCAACGTGAAATTTTTTATTTGTTTATCAGAAAGCGTCAAAGCTGCAAACCACACGAAACATGCTATTATGACTATTCAATTAATAAGACAGCTATATATGTTTCATAAACAATAGAGATGATCCACCTACCCGGATTCCTCGTCACTCTTCTACGTTCGAATAAGATACCTTCCGACAGTAGATCACAAGTCTCCTCCCAAACTCGCAAAGGATTTACTATATCTCCGGCGACGATCATCATCACAAATAATTTTCGCAAGGGTAAACCTTTCACGAAATAACTCGCTTCTTTTATAGCATCTATAAATATTCGGTCGTCTGCGAGCAACCCCAGTGCATTGCAAGCATCAACAAACTCGGGATATATAATGCCATTTACCGTTTTGATGTCATCGTAAGACGTAGGACCTGTCACAGAATTTAACAGGAGCCTTAGATAATACTTGTTTCCAAGGGAAGGAGAGACATACATAATCCTTCCTATCGAGAATCCTTTTACTCGGGGTTTCCAGACACGCTCTCTGCTTTTCCAAACAAACTTAGATGGAAAATCCGCATATGTCAATTGTTTGGCTTCTGGATACTCTTTGTTACATTCCATCCAAGCCAAGAACATTGTACGACCGATAGATTTACGACTTATAACCTCATCAACAGGATCATTCGGATCGAAAACAACAACCTCTTCACCAGGAAGATGAAATGTAAGTTTTTCTACTGGTGTAGACCGATAATGTGTAGCAAAAGCTAATATTCTCCAAGTGGCCTCGCATGCAGATATATACCTATAAACGAAACGACATAAAAATAATGAGAACGAAACGACATAAAAATAATGAGAATGAGGCAATAATTTCAAAACTCCCAACAATAGCATTTAGTTTAAGATGATAACATAACATTTTATAAACAATTAGTATCATTTGGCACCTGCATGTATAATACTGCTTTATTTCGTCATGGACTTCCTCTTCTTGACCATCTTTTTGTATTTTTGCTCTGATATAATCGGGTCCCTTGTGGATATACTTGAAGAGATATTTGATAGATCGTAATTGATTGCACCACTCGACATTAATATGAGCACGATACCTTTTCGATAAATAAGCGTTATATGGAACGATGTACCTATTATCGACATTAAATTTTTGCTTCACGATGAATTTGCCATCCGCCCGCCGTCTATAAATAGGATACCCCTCGTCATCAACCTTAGTCTGATCACTATAAGGCCTAGGTAGTATTTGGTGCATCTGCCTTTTTGCATACACGGACAGCTGGGATTAACAACTCCGCACGGACCATGCACCATCATATCTGCTACAACTTCATACAAAAACGGCTCTAACTCTGGATCAGGAATTTCTGCACTAATATGTTTATCAATATCATCAGTAGTTGGCAGTTTTGATCCTGGAGCTAGGAACAGGACCATATGTGCGTGTGGTAGACCCCTTTTCTGGAACTCAATCGTGTATAAAACTGTAAAACATATAAAAAATTACAGAATAAGAGGATAAAAATTTATGATTCTAAAATTCTATATATAAAATAATAACACATAATTTATGCGAGACACAAATATCGCTATAAAAGTTTGGTCAATCTTACCAGAAGAGACAGTTCCCAGCTTCTTATTATGGGTAAGATCATGAATGAGATTATCGAGTTTCAGCTTAAAAATCCTACAACAGATGTCGGGCCTATCCTCGGGTTTTAAGTTGTATTTTTCCAGATACCTAGTAATCTCGGGCCACGCAGGATTACAAGTTATAGTGATAAACAGATCAGGAAAGCCATAATACTTGCAAGTAGCCATCGCATCAAGATAATGCTGCGTCTTGTACCTAGGCCCTCCGGTGAAAGAAGATGGTATCATAATTTTATTGCCTTCTCTGGAAAGATTTTTCTTTCCTTTCTTAGAAACTTTAAGAATCTCTGAATAGCTTTCACAGCGGAGATTTTTCTGGTTAAAAAACAAATAACGAAGCCTGTTGCTTTCGATCATCGTATACGCATCAACCAGAAACTGCTGATATAATCTCCTGGACATAACAATCGTAGGAGATTCACCTCGCCTCGATTGAATGCGATACGCAAAGAATTCTCTCATCGTCACCTTTGTTCTTTTTAGACCGCCTTTATCGATGAATCCAATGTCGATACCTAACCTAAATCCATCCTCGCCGTAAGGAAAAAGCAAAGGATACTGTAGAGGGAGGTAGGATGGGTGCAGCTCACTTATACGCTGAAACCCTCCAGAATTAGCCTGAAGCACTACATCACGCGGTTTAGGGTTTATATCTCCCACGATAAGCCCAGCAACCTCGTCAGTCGTAGGTATATTTTGTACTCTACCGTCACTATCTCGATGATTTTTCAAAATCAACTTAAAGCCGCTGGTATCTTCACATTGTGCTAATCTATCTCTAGCTGATCTAAAGGCGATGACGTGTGGGTTGTTAGCATCTAACATATCCTTTAAAGTCTTAACGATACTCTTCTTTATTTGCTTACCCGGTCCTTTTTCGCTAAAACAATTAAAAACAACAAAAAACGGAAATTAATTCGTGGACATAATATAAAAAGTATATTACAATAAACAACTCACCCCATAACACCCATCCTATTCGAGACTTCGTTTACGGTATCATGAATATAGAGCTGCGAGAAAGCAGGACTTTTGGAAGGGCCAGGCAAAAGTTCACCGATGCGATGATAATTTTGACCATGCATGCGAAACACATACGGTGCATTCCCATGGTTCACGGAATTATCAATTTGACCACCAAGCGACGTGAATGAGAACATCATATTGTATGCTCTAATTAAAGCACGGAAATTTTTGCTTGTCTCATCCTTGCCATACAACATCGACATAAGCCCCGGTGGAGGATTTTTTAGTTTAGGCAGCTCCACTTTACCCTTCATGCAACACGTAGAAAATATAGGCCTATTTTTAGCTCCACGTTTGTTAATACGCTCGCCAAACCACATATAAGCACCGCAATTCTGACAGGTATAAAACGGATCTCCATCATCAAAATAACCTGACACAAGAAGCACTCATGTACACAATAATATCAATTATATTTTTTTAAAAAATATCAAAAAACAACCATAGTAAGTACCGTTTTCTGTTAATCCAGGTTTCACATTTACGATCGGTATGGATCCAAACCCTTCCTGTTCCATAATACACTCATCGGCGTTATCGAGATGTTCAACAAAATCATAATCCATTGCATTATCGTCGTCTGTTTGGTCCTCCCTATCACCATGATCAGAATCCGAATCGGTTGCGAGGAAATGCACGTAATCATCTTCGCAAATCGGCAACACCAACCCTTATATATAGCATTTTTTTCTTTGTTAATCACACGTACAATTTCGAGAATAAAAACTTAATATAAAAAAGCTATCGTACCGGTTTCTGGTGGTCTTGTCCTCGCTTTTATCCGTCTTGATTTAAGGATTGCTACACGACGCGCTCTCGCACGACAACAAACATCCTTAGGAGGTCGTGAATTTAATAACGCACGTAATTCATCAGATATCATGTTTTCATATGCCGCGATAACACGTGTTCGATTAATCGACTCCATGCCTAGAAATTATGAATATTTATTAATCACAAAGGAAAATATAATATGTCACTACAACTTAATTACGCGTGTGTGGGCGTTTTTATTAATTAAATTAATAAATTTTTTAAAGATAATAGACTTAACCCGATAATCTATTACGGCAGGCAGTCCTTCGTGCTCTGAGTTTCTCCATACGATAATTTCTTGCCTTTTTCGCACCATCTTTGGGTACATCGAGCAAATAGTCGAAGTTGTTATTATAAACACGGCGATGTATACGTCGATGATCACCTTTGGACGGGCATAATGAAACAAATCAGAGTGATAGACAAGAATGTTTATAAAAAAGGATTATGGTTATACGACAACATAAAATATATAACGTATGCAAGCTTTGCGATCTTATTTCTGACCTCTACCACGTTTCATTGTCTCCAAAACCTAGAAGATCGTGAACACCAAGGAAACCAACGGAAAATTTTATATAACAATAATCTACTATGGTATTCTTTAATAGAACAACTGGAAATATTATATTTTAATATTGCGATATATATTACTAATCAATATATTTTGTAGATATACTCAAATTTTACTTTTTATAATGATTGTATCCAAAAAAAAAGAAGGAATTTTATAGAATATTTACTTTAACAGCAAACGCATTTGGTAATACCCATACATAACTTTGAGAGAAGATGAAAATCTCACGGAAATAAATATAAAATGTAAACCGAAAACTGGAAATATTATATTTTAATGATATGTTATATAGTATTAATCATATATGTGATTCGAGCACAACGAATTTTACTTTTTAAATTAATCTCAACTCATAAATACAAGTTATAATGACAGAAATTTATTTTTCCATAGCTTGTTAAACCTCACAATTATGGTCCTAAATATCACTTGAAGATAAAATGAATAGATAACATGACCGTGAGATCTGTATAAAATCCTAAGAAACCATATAGCAAACGAAAGTAGCTACTCAACATACAGCAGCTATCATGCATCTCACATTATAGGACGTTGTTTCATCTAGCATAAGTTGTTTGACGGTCAACGAAGAAGAACCCATGTGTTTTAACTATCGCGTTTTATGGTGCTTAAAACTCATTGCGTAATTATAAAGATACACCGTCAAAAAAAAAAAAAAAGTTAAGAGAACGCAAGACAGGAATAATAAAATAAAATCTTCATTGCAGCGTTAATAGATCAAAACACCGTCTATAAAAAATGTTCTATTATTTTGCCGAAACAAATATAATCTTATAGAGAGAAACCAACCAGAAACATAGTTTATAAAACCCTAAAATAAACAAAAATAAATTAAAACGATGCAAACAATCTAATCTATCTTAAGATTGTTAAACTGATCACGCATCTTATATTCCAACGAAAGATCACATGTAGGACCACCAGCTAAGCGACTCTCTTCCGTAATTCCGCATAGACATTGAACGTAGAGTTTTCCTTACGCATAAATGTCTCAAAGTTTTGGATTTCATTGTAGGCATACCTCCGGCTCTAGAACAAAATAATAAAATATTAGCCATCTGACGATATTTGTAAACACTGGCAAAAACTAACGGTGTACATTTACCATGATCGTTAAAAATAATTTGTTGTGGAAACAACACATCTTTAAACAATACATCCCAGGTAGCATCCCAGACCGACAACGGATCTGCCTCGCAGAAAACACCCATCAGCATAACAAATAAACCACGCAATCTATCGACCGGCAGCACCCACGAAGCCGCTTGTTGGATAGCTACGATGCATTCATCCGTCTGGCTAATATGGGTTGAGTTAGTGTTTTGCTTGTTAACCTGTCCGATCAAAACATTCACGTATCAGTACTCAATAAACATCATTGTTATTTTCGGAAAGAGAAAGCCAACTCAACGCAGAACCAATAAACTATATCAGACCAACATCAAGTAAAAATACTAACGACTACCTCCATCTTTTCAACACGAGCGTTCGCAATGATTAACACAAGAATGCATGTATTATTTATAGACGTATATATAAGCTAAGTATTAGGGTACCCAATAAGACCTATATTTTTACGTAAAATATTGAGCCACCGAAAACCAAGGAAAATAATATTTTCTATTATGGAAGATAACAAACATACCACTATATTAATAGGAGATATGATCAAATCTATCAATACCTAAAATGTTAATTCTAACATATTGTTTACACATACAGTATTTATCCGTATATATGTTTTTATATATGGGTATGTCGCATGTCAAAATAAAAAGAAACATTCTAATTCCGTCCAATATTTACTATTTTAGAATTGTTAATGTTACATATCTCAATACAACAGACCTACCAATTTATACGTTGCTCAAAGAAACGGCCGGGATAGCAACATACGTTAGTAAAACCATATAAGCATAATATAAAACGTGCAAATATATAGAGTTCGTGAATGCTCACATAACCCTAACTAATTATAAATCAGCATGCTAAATCAGATACCAAATATATCACAAATAACGTGAAACTGTTATATACGACATAAAACGAAATCCAATATTTTATAATAATACATATATAATAATATCCACGTTTTTCTAAACACATGTTACCTACATGCGACTCTTAATCTATAACAATATTCCTAAGTGAATACATTGGCGTCAAACAATAACACCTAACACATATCTTTAGTGTAATCAAAATGCATGTATTAGTTGCGTATAGAATATATTCAGACCAACGAAAACACTTGCACGTGTATAAGCAGAAACGTCGCGTTTGTCGTTTGCCAAACAACATCAGACCGATCATAGAAAACGAAAACGACAATATCTAAATATGACACTCGAGAAGGTATAAAAAAAAAAAAAACCAAATAACGAAAACACCAAATAACATCCAAACTCAGTCATAACAAAAACGAATATAAAGTCGCATAATGTATTATTATAAAGTCTGCTATGAGATTTAAATATAAATAAAACCGCTAAATCTAGATATATATTAAAAATAACAAATTCTTCTTCAAGATGTGGCAAAAACTCTCTGTTTCTTGTCCTCGATTTTGATTTTCTTCGCAGGAGGTTTCGTATTCTCGGCGGATACACCGCCACGGCGAACATTGGCCTCCTTTGTAATAGGCCGTTACGGCAAAGGCACCAAAACCTTAGAAACACCAATATATTAAGTAAATATAAAGCAAAACACCGAATATTTAGTAAACTTAAAACATATATACAGTTTCTTATAAACAGAACAACCCAAGATACAAAAACGAACCTCGGAGTCTAGACCATCAGAATAGTCTTTAATCAGCTCATCATCATCAGAAAATAACTTGAACCACGTAATGCGACCGATCCGATTTCAGATTATCGCCACCTATACTCACTTTAAAAAGAAACCGCCTCCCGACCAATGCCCCAATCTCCGAGGGAAGAATAGAGGGGTCATTCTATCATTAAACCACGCAACAGATTAAACATACAAACAAATAATCGTTAAAAATATAAATAACAACCCAAACAAACAATAGCAACAGCGTATCCATTACCTCAGAAACTTCATTATAGAGCTCCTGTGCAGTTCTACGAAGGAGCGTACTACCCATTGCATCAAACAACAAAAACCTTGCCTTGTAGTTAGTTGCATCAGAAACCTCCAGAACCAATCGGTATCTAAAACAAACAGTTATTCCAGAACAATAATGAACAACCGAGCCCCAAAACTACACACACCAACATAGTATAATGGTATTAACATGCACAAGACGGCATAAACAATGCATTCAAAGACACGATCACCTGAACACTACACAGCAGAGACATCCTTGTCACAAACGCCGCAATAGTAAAGAGGTGGTTTTCCATCATCACCAGAATCTCTGGATAAGGCTCGACACTCTTATTGCACATCTTACACGAAACGTAATACCATTTCGTCGTTCGCTCGACGGATCCAACAGTGACCATGGTCACACACATACCCTCCTATAGATTTAGAGACCAGACTTAAAATACCAACCAGTTCTAAATCACAAACAAATATTTTTTTTTTTTTACATTTTAAAACGTATGAATATAAGGAATAACGCATAAATTTATGGTGTCTACCTCTAACGCCTCGACTATATCTCGGACAGTTCGTTTATGATTCTTCACCAAGAATTGATCACGTATCGATACAGTTGATCCAGCAAACAATTCACTATTGTCATGATTAGTTCAATACCACGCCATCGGTTGGTAGCCTACAAAAAGAATTCTATATTAATATCTATACAGACATATATAATAACACAAAACATAATAAATAAACAATTATAGGTCTATTACCCCGATCTGAACCCATCAACAAAAACGCCTGGAGGATCGAGTTAATACACGGGTTGCGCCCATAGCATTAGATATAGTCCAATTACCTAAATAAGTTAACAATTGAATTTAGAACAGTCATCGGAATATTTGAAGTTTATTCGACCAACATATATACCTTTCCACTCCTTGACCTGAGCACACCTAATCACACAAACAACAGCCGCTGGATTTGCTTCAGTATAACCTAACTTGCTTAGCAAAATCCGCCCATAGAGTACACATTAACCGTACGTTCCTGATTACGTGATAAACACGTTTAAAAAACGAAACATACAGAAAACCAAACTCTTATAATGACTGATCATAATTAACATACCCACGATCACGCAACTCGACGTCGAGCTTTGGAGTACTTTTTCCTCTGATTTTTATATCCTCGATCGGTCCAACGTTGACAATCTGACCAATAACATCTACAACAATACGTATCGTTATTTAGCTTGACAGCGATAAAGATAAACAAATACCAAACTAATTAAGATATTTTGTTTAAACCAGACCTACCAACGAAAACACGCGTGTCTAGTGAACCATTTAAAACATCACCAAATTCCACAAAATACTTCTCAGGGACTTCCTTTGGAAAATCATCACATGGTTTGACCTGGGTTGTTCGGTAAAACAAAATCTTGAAAGAAAGACTGTTGCTCTTATAATCGCCAGAGTACTTGATGAGCTTGAAAGGATTCAAGGTAACGGCATCACCTTCTTTCAGGACACCGTCGAACTTTTTGATATTTTTGTCCTCAACAGTTGCATGGATTCTTGAACCCTAATTAAAACCAAAAAGAGAATATGCTTAGCATACTTATACGTTACAAAAACAAAGCAAACACATGATATAGAAGACATAATATCAAAAATAATCAAATCATAACCTTTTCATCCACCAAAACCATCTCGATTGTGTTGCCCGCATCTTTCTGATACGCCTTCCACAGCCTCAAGATTAACACCTTAATCTTATACTGATCGTGAATAGGATTGATATCATCGATGAAAGTTAGTGAATTTTTGCTTTTTCTGCTTGACGACATTTTTAACGCACAAAAGTATAATATCTTAATAGATTTCGTTAATGTCGAAAGCGAGCAGTAGATCCTATATAGCCATAAAATGTTTAGGGTTTAACCGACCTTTTCGAATAATATAGAATAAAATTTAATAATTATGGATATTAACAAAATCGAATTAAGAGATAAATGTAAATCTTCGATATTAGCATATAAAATTTCCTGGAAATATTTTAACTTTACCAAATAGTTATAGATATTTTCGAATCCAATGCGTAGATAAAAACCGCAATATTTACTTTTATCGTCCCGATAAATCATAGATTAAGCATGTTTACATTTTTGTGACAAATCCATAGTTTTATTTTCTGTAAACAAAGTCGATAAGAGTAAACTTGCAATGGAATCCAATTACAAAAATATTTATGTATTATGTTATTAATCTAAACTAACGAAGGTGTAAGTCCTTTGTCACTTTCCAGTTTTATAAAACGCATACACTTTGAAGCCTATGACTAAAGAAAAGAATCCTTTAATATTGGTCGCAGCCTCAACGAAATGATCAATTTAACATATATAAAATATTATTTTAAGCCCCAACGAAATAACAAATTCGATGTAAATTTAAATGTTCTCGCTGACGAACGTATCACCGTCAATATATGATCCACAATAAGAACGTAACTTTAGAATAAAAAATAAACAAAACTAAGAGATAATTGTGATCCGCATAATAGAGGTATCGCTGAAACAACTCTGTTAAAACGTAACGGAAATTGAAACATAATAACTTTAACATCCACCACCGGAGGCTATAAATCCTTCCTTCTTCTTCAAGATACCCAACTACATGTTTTTCTTGACCCTTCACAATAACACCGAAGCGTAGGAATTAACAATATTATAGCCCAGACACCCAACATCATAAATCTAATTATACGGAAAACTAAACTTACAATTCATCGAAGCATTCCACTCCACGGATATCTGGATTAATCTCAATACGGGTACAATCTGTAGCATGTATGGCCACATCACCTGCACTCGATCAAACTAACTATTTAACATGCTAACATCTATAACAAACCCGACCATCTTATATACTAAGCAGGCAAAACAAACCTCCATAACAACGAATAAGTCCCCATCTTATTACAAATAACAGCACCATCAGCTTGCTCTTTAAATGTATCGTAGAAAGTCATAGCGACTTTACCAAACAGGCGGCATCTCAACATAGCATTCCTTCACACGTAAAACGGTACATGTGTAAGGATATTAATTAGTATTTATCCCCTAACTATTATAAAAAAATTGCACGTACCGTCTGTCACGTAGATAGAAAGAAACTGTGCGATATATGCTATCATCCTCATCATAACCAAATTCCCCATACGTCTCTTCCTCTTCGTATTCTCCTTCCCCTTCATCGTCATCTACATCTTCTTCAACTTCTTCGTCTCCGTCGGTGTCTTCTTCTTCTTCATCATCGTCCTCTTCGTCATCTTCACCAAATTCGGATCCTAGTCTTCCATGGCCTTGATCGTTTATTCCTCCTACTTCTTCAAGTAATTCTTTATAACCACCAGTAAGAGGACGAAAACGTTTTGTGGATGGAAATCCATACACATCCTCGCTAGTACGCTTCAAGGAGCGATTAGGTTCCTTGTTTTCCACGACTAATCTACTCTCGTTGTATCTCTCCAACCTATCTAGTAAATAATCATAGTCTGGTATAACTTCATCAGATAAAGGGACGCCCTTATCATTAAAAACAACAGAACCCTCATGTAATTTCGTTCCATTGGTTTCAGCTTCGATATTAGAAGTTTGGACATCAACAACCTCTCCAATCAAGTCTTGCACAACGGAAATATGAAACGTCAATAAAACAGTGAATATAACAGATAACATGTTAAGACACAATAAGAACCACAAATCTTACCAACCAAAAAGTCGTCAGAATATCTTCGGTCCAAGATACTTCCAAAATCAACAAAATCAAAAAACTTATTGTTATCGATATCAGGTATCTTGACAATCGTAGTGTTTTTCAAAAGAATCATCTTATAGCGGTGCAAGGTTGCTCTGCAATCCCCAGTCTGATGAACAACTTTAAAGTCCTTAATCCGAAACCAACCACCGCTAACTATTACAGACACAAATTTATCGTAAACCTCTCCCCATAGAGAGCACTGTATCTTGTTACCCTACAACGAACAAATCCATAAAAGTAAGATCCAAGAGCATCAGCTTATAAAAAAACAAAACATTATAATATAAACAAACCTCACGATCCGCGAGAACAAACTCTAAACGCCTGCCACTGTTTTCTAGACGCCGTGTCCACGAACAAAGAACCTTGGTTTCGACAACCCACTCGTACTTGGAAGGATTCAATCGCCAAACACTATCATATGTTTTGGAGGTAAACATGACGACGATTATAACACGAATAAACGCGTAAGGGACTATATTTATATGCTATGAATGAAACCAAAAATACCTAATCTACGAATAACTCGAATATTTATTTATATATGAATTTTATAAATTATTCGATAAGGTTTCCGGGGATTTTCTATTTAGGTATAAATTTAACTAAATAAATATTGCTAACAACGCATATCGTTATTAATTTAATGATTATATATACATACCTCATTAAGATTGTTCATTGCAAAAGCAATTCCAATCTCAATATCCCAAGAATAAACAACAGACACAGTCTAATTTTATCGATACTATGCATTTTTTTTTTAATACGATGTAGTTTTCGTTCGTGTGTAGTAATCCAATATATAAATTAAATCTGTTTTATTTTAATAACGTTAAAGATAATATCCAAAATAAAATAATGTGTATGACCGATAGACCGAGACGATAACATAACGTAAAAACATCTATAAGGAGATAAACTAAAATATAGATCTATGGTCACGTTCAGTCTTTAATCTTCTGTTTCTTCGCAACCGGACCGTGCTTGATCGAGAAGCTACAAAAAGCAAACAAACAATCGAATAAAACATGTATCAACAGGAAAAAAGCGATGCCCATCAGCATTCCAAGCAAATGAGTAAACCTCAAACAAATATATAACGTACAATGATTTCATTTTTTTTACACCCGGTATCGAAGGATTCAACAGCAGTTTCGAACAGCGCACCCCTGAGCATATCCACATGCCTACGGATTAAATTGAAACCACACGTTAACCATGATTAACCGATGTTTCTAAACTATTTCTTCTATGCTACGTACCTTCCCTAAACTCGACACGGACAAATCGCAGTACACATATGATAACATCGGATGGATCAGTCATCCACAAACGATAAAGAGGTAAAGCATCCGTAATGCTTAAAACACATCTCAAAACTCTCTCACTGCGTTATATAGTTTAAATAAATCAGATCGATAAATAATCAACTCCTTCTGTGTATCAAAGTAGCATAATTAATGTACCTTGTATCCTGGAGATCAAAGACTATATGTTCCACCTGATCCTCATACACGTGACAACCAAAAGAGGTTATTTTACTAACGTTAATGGCCTTTCCGATGATATCTGCATGAATAAAAGCGTCGGTCGAAATAAAAATCGTAACACTAATTTATAAAAAAAAAGAAACAACTGATAAAAACCATACCAACACAAATGGACGTATCATGCGACCCATTTAGGATTATCCCAAAATCCACGAAATCATAGAAACCATCACCGATCTCTCCTGCAGAGTATCGCATAATGTTTTTTTATGAAATACCAGCTCAAATCTATGAGCAACAGGCTTCAACGCATCCACGACAGGTCTCAAAATAAAATCTGTTATCACTATCCATCGGTTCTCCACGATTCTCGACGAAAACTGTGGCATAAGCTCCATAGGTATGATACCGTGGATTTTCCCACCCTGAGATACGATATACACAACACATGATTACACTACGACTTATACATGCAAACTATACTAAAAAACAATAATCCACAGAACATGAGTTATACCTTATCATCGACCAACACGACGTCAACCGTCGAATAATGATCGTAGTACTCTTGCCAAATAGCAAGAACCTTTGCGCGAATACGCCACTCGCTGGTATCAGGATTCAGCTTCGAAAGAGGATACGGCTCCATCCGTAAAAATACAAAATCCCTAAGTCGAGGCAGAGCGAAGATATATTATAACTTGGATGATAAAAGAAAAGAGAACGATGCCAGTATTTATATACTTTTTTCGTGATATCTCCACCCGAAAATACATGCATATATATCACCAACCGTGAATAAATGTTAACAAATATTATTAAAAACTTATTCGGTTTTATCTCTATAATAAGTTAAAGGTAGTTATCATTTTAGCGTTCCAAAAAAAAGGGAATTAACATTCGTATTTTTACAAAATAAGGAATACGACCTTATCGCTACAGAATATTAAATATTTTATAAACTAATATCCCGAAAGGAAATCTAACTTTACGATATTATATAGATCTGTTTTAACATATGTGATTAGTTGACATTTTACAGAACCATAAATGCATGGGCCAGAGCCCAATAACGAAATGATAATTTGCCATATCGTGGACGACAAATCGAAAGTATTATAGAAAATATACAAAACCGGTTAAGGTAGTTACCATTTTATAGTTCTTAAAAAAGGAAATCAAGATGTGCGTACAGAAATCAACATGTGGGTTAGTTTACAATAAGAATACGACCATATCACTACATATTAATGTACTTATTGTTGATAAATATCCAGTTTATTTGTGAAATTGATACCTCAGCATTATAACGTATAGATTTTATACATGTGAAAATTAACATTTTACTGAATCTTACGTTCATGGGCCAAAGCCCAACTACGGAATAACAGTTTGTCATTTGTCTAAACAATCCGAACGTATTTGGTGGCAAAATAAACCGAACAGAAAGGGAAAAAATAATAAATCTCCCACCAAAAAAAAACAAAGAGGAAAGTTATCTGATCAACATCCAACAAAGAGTAAATCGTAAATCAGACAGAAGAAACCACATGGTTTCTTGTAGTCGCCGTTCCATAGATTATTACAATTATATTAGCGCAAGTAATAGCACAGATGGATGACACGATGTTTCGATAACCATCTACCAATTACGCTGAATTGGTATCCCCCAGTCAATCTCATCTTCACTCTCCGGATCAGCCTTTTTTTTATAAAACTGGCTTGTGAATTTGGCACTACACAACAGAAGAGCAAGAAAGTCAGAGTCAATAAAATCAAAACAAACAAAACCAGTAATAATAATAATTTTATATGATCGGACAAAGAGTTATAAGGAAAAGTACATATATATCTCATCTTCAAGTTCAGCAATTTCAGGATCCAGTAGGAGCTGCGAGCACCCATCTCCACTGGTAACACATCTTTCGGCTATACGAATAAGAAACGATGATTTTATATATCAAACGACTAAAACAAAACACTAACAATATAAAAATAATCGATGGTAAATGCACGTTACATACCTTCTAATCCAGAGATCATCCAAAACCTTAGCACACAAAAGACCGTAGACCCACGTACTCTAATGTCATAATTTGCCTCATTCCACATCTTTGTTAGCTCAGTGCAATGATTCTTCATGCACAACAGTTTATCACCGTACCTCTTTGTACACAATAAAACTAAGTATTAATTAAATTCTTAGATCACGCCATACACAAAAGTAACATCGATTTACACTTACTCTGCATCAACGATCTGAAAATTGCGATAATTAGGTTGTTTACCAACCTCATCCCAGTTAGCAACATAAGGAAGTCTTTTAACCCTCGAGATCCTGATGATGACTCCATAAAGGTCTGAAATAAAGATACAACATATATAAGAATTAACGGACTACGGACAATATTATGAGTAAATCGAGTACATTACCAACAGGAAGATCAAGTTTGAGATTTCTCCCCTCAATGATATCTGTGTACGATATAAAATTAAAGAAACCAGATTCTTTTTTTCCCAAAATCGGTTCAATTTTAGTTTTGCAAGTGAACTGGATTATATAAGGACAAGCAGTGTTCCTCAAGACTTCTGGATTAGTAACGACCCTAAAATCTTCAAAAAGAAACCAACGGCCCTGCTCGAGAATCTTCTCGAACCTCTTGGAATAATGAGGATGGGGAACAGTTGACTCAATCTTAACACCCTAAAATTTCAAACAGATTTGAAATTAAATTCAAAGCTTGCGAACAAAATTACCAATAAAGTAAGAAAATTGATGTTATAGATGGAATACCTCCTCGTCAGCTAGTATCATTTTGCAAACACGGCCGAGCCTATCCTCGTTAGGGATCCACAGAGCAAGGATCTTAACACACACAACACACTTATCTTGTCCGACGTTTAGATCAGCAAATTTTAATGTAGCAGCCATGTTCATAAAACACTGATCTTTCGTTTTCTATAATTTAGAGATCAAAAGGAGATAAAAACACATATACCAAAAAAAGCACAAATATATTTAAAGTTCAAACATCGTGTGTTTATTTTAAAGGTGTTATTGCCTTATCAGAACTGGAAACTTACTATTAATGAACAGTAATGTGCTATCACATACATCAAAGAGGAATTTATTGATTGGCTGTTATTTGGTTTTTT